>JAVFBW010121452.1:0-14830 GCA_034783835.1 Mopalia ciliata
CAAATAAAGAACATCACAAACAAATCTGCTTCCTGTTTATACCCTTTAGCTCTGGGAACACCAGGGCAATGGAAAGCCATTCGCAGTTCTCAGTTTAAATATGTAGTCCGCAGGTGAGTGTATGCAATTAAAAGAAAGCAGTCCGCAGTTCGTAGCTCACAGTATGCCGTTCACAATAGGCAGTAACAATCCCCTTCCAAAGAATAAACATCGTATTTTATGGCGTCCTCCTATTAACTGTGTCATAAAATGTGTAAATATGCAGTTTAAAATCGATTTTGCGTAAAATGGGTTGCCATTACCATTTAATAATAGTGGGCCTAAAAAAATAATAATTGATCCCTTTTGAATGACTGCGAACTGTTAACGATACACCAACCCCTCAAACCTAGTAGCTATGTATGTGTAGACGCTACTTATTACGCTCCCGCGAACGTAACTCATTTGCAAGCGAGTCAAACCAGTTCAGAAGTCTGTGGCTGCGCAAACTGTGCCTAAGCTGCCAACCTAATCATTTTCCACTGGTTATGTTAACCAATGTAATCGTCCTCTTTACAGTAATCATGTTAAATATACTGCAGCAAATGCAGTATATTTGTAAAGCTATAAAGTAAAAAGGCTGTCTGTATATGGTGTGGAAAATGATTGAATTAAGTTTATATTCCAGTGTACAGATGAGCTTCTTTCTGTGAGCGGAACACGAGTTAGACCCACTACCGGTACCATATTTTAGATTTTAGATTGCCTACGCTGACGGGTTGCCAGGCCTTCAACATAGTGGGTCTTATCTAAATAGCCTCATTAATTGTATACAAGATTCTTAAGTATTTGTGGGGAATTTAATGCTAACCGCCCACTTACCATCACACATGTACCCACTCTTATCTTAATATCACTTCTCACTAACCCAATAGGTCGCTCTTTAGTGATAATGTTTTAAGGCCATTGAAGTGCGCTAGAGAAATCGTGCCTATCGCACTTGACACTTCGATGACATGAACCAGTTTAAAAAAGCCAAAGCGCATGCACAAAGAACTATAAAACAAGCCAAAAAAGACCAATGGCGACAATGTTTCAGTAATATGAACTATCGTACTAACTTAAAAACTGTTTGGACCTAAGTTCAAGCAATAAGTGGCAAAGGAAAATCAAACCATTTCCCAACTATTGTTCATGATCAAATAAAATTTAAAAGAGACTCGCACAAATGTAACATTTTATCAAAACCTTTTTCTTAGATTTCCAGCTCGGAAAATGACTGTACAGATTTTATGTCATGTTTAGAGGAGATGGAAGATCTTTACTCTTTCAAAAATATAAAGTTTGATGAAAAAAAGGTGTGTAAACTAAAAAAAATATTCACAAGAGTTAACTTAGGCTCTGTCATCCTCAACAGATTCCTCCCTAAGTGAAGATTTTATCCTTCAATTTATGTTACGCCTATGACCCGACAGGGTAAATGCATTACTTCTCTTGTATAATACAATTTTATGCACGACAAGGTGAACTAGTCATTGTTTTATAAAGCCCGGCAAAGACCCATCGTCCACTGATCATATTGTAGCGTTAGAGATTGCTATTAAAAAGTCCTTAGCCAATGAAGAGTATCTATTTGAGATTTTCTTAAACTTTGAAATGGTATACATATGGTGTGGCAACATGATGCACTCATAAAGATGAAATATATGGGAATTGGTGGCAAGTTATTCCTGATCGTTCCATCACAGTACAAATAAGCCAGGAGATATCTTGGCCTGTACCCGTGTTGAATGGGGTGTCCCAAGGGAGTATAATTCTGCCCACTTTGTTTAATATAGAAATTAATGACTAAATGGGAAAGACGGGCAATTGTCCCACAGGAGAATTTTTGTTTAAACAATTGGTTTTAAAATCTATCAATAAACCATTAACATGGTAGGATATGTGTGTAAACACGGGTGTCTAGAAAACACAGACCTAGAAAACACAGACCCTCGCAAAAAAAATTTGTTTGTTGGTAATATTGTCGAAACGCTTGTGGCATACTGTTAAGTAAATACTACTATAGCTTGAAACGTTGTAAAAAAAAACTTAGGGTCGGTGTTGTCTAGGTCTGTGTTTTCTACGTCTGTGGTCTGTGTTTTCTAGGTCTGTGTTTTCTAGTCACCCGTGTAAACACGTCTGATTTCAGTATGAATGTGGTATGTTTAGGCTAAGGTTTTTTAAATCAGCATCGATTTAGACAAGCCTTTCTTAGAAGTATTTGTTGATTGTCCGCTGTTTACAGGTCCAAGGGTCTTATTTGCTATTGGATGGAGTAAGCTTATTATGTACCTTCGATGGTTTACACATGATTTAATCTGTAACCACATATCAGTGTGTCAATTTAAGTCTTTCACAACTATTTTTTAGATTTGTTTTTTATTAGAGCGTGACGTGGTCTAACCCGAAATAAAGTCTTATCCTCCCCGTTTTCTTGCTCTTCTGTCATTACACACATACATATTTTATCATATTGGTGGCTCCATTCAAATGAATGATGTGCACCATTACTATAGGTGAGGTTTATCTCATAACTGTGCTAACAAAAACCCAGACATAATAGTATGATATGCTAAGTACAATAGTATAACACTATATCGTGAGTACGATATTACTGGCTCGTTGTCTAGGGATACAGCAAATGAAACTTTACGGCACAGCATATAGAACTAAGCATAAACTAGCTATAGTGGGTTAACAAAATCATACCCAATCTCTCTAGAAAATTAAAACAATACAAACTCTTAAAATACACAGATTAAAACATAGTTTTTAAAGCCAAGTTTGTAAAGATCGTAGAGTGTTGAAACATATATAGTTAAAACTTATGACATTCGACAATAAAAGCAGCAACATATAAAAGAATTTTATTCGTTACTTTTTGTGGTTTTAAAACGGACTGTAAAGAAGGATGGGCAATACCCACAGATGCGAGAGATTGATAAAAACGTAAGCGTTGGTGTTGATAAAGTTTACAATAAAATAAAAAATGAGATACAGTATCCTCAACTAAACAACAATCACACAAGCCGGTATCATGGAGGTTAAATCTTTTAAGATATGATTTTACAGGAATGTGACCAGACAGTATTTTAAAAACTAATAATGCATTTGATAAGTCAAGGAATGTCACTTTAGAAAAAAGTCTGTTATCATCAGAGGGAAGAAATAATTGTATCGGAAAAGGTAGAACGGAAATTGGACGATAATTTTCAAAACTATGCAAATCCCTGGTCAACAAAACTAAAATGTTTTACTGATTTTTTGTGACTGTTGCGAATCTTGAGCTGTTTAGAATTTGCCTTGTTTCTTTTATGTTATGGATTTGTTCACCAAACTATTTTCAAAATACAACTACTTGATTGTTTATCGAGGCTAGTGAGTTTTTTTTATGTATTTCCTAGTAATCGGTCGAGTAAAGGGGTTTGGGGATTTGAATCTGGTTTTTGTGATGAATAGAATTCAAAATACAAACTGATATCCACTGTTTGTGGGTAAAAGGTGAAGGATGTGAAAAGAAGACAGTGGATCTCTTCATAGATAACATTGTTCTCTGAAATGAAAACATAGTACAAATTGTGCGTGTTACATTCAAGTTGTACAGTAATTTCAAGTTTCCATCGGATTTATCGATGGAATTAAAATGGATAATTAAACGAGGCATATGTTGCAATTTGAATATTCTTTTGCTGAGCTTGAAATCCCTGAAAAATATTGTCTCACTTCAGAGGTTATTCTAAGGACTGAGCCAGTTAAACAATAATATCATATAGGCCTATGAATAATATCAACAATAAAATCAACAATATAATGGGTGAACAAATATCATGGCGAGAAACTTAACTGAAGAAGTTCCCCCAAAAATCTTAAAGGTGAATACATATCGCAAAAAAATGCCAAAAAATTTATTTGACAATATCGTCTCAAAACAGAATAAATATCCGGAAAAAGTCTTAGAAGTGTATAAATATCATGAAAAAACGAATAGGTGAATGAATGTCCTAAACACGTAATAACAACCATCATGTATAAAATCTAATAAGTGAATAAATGTTCTGAAAAAATTTAAAAAGTGAATAAATGTTCTGAAAAAATCTAAAAATTGAAAAAATATCATGAAAAAATTTCATAATTAAATGTGTATCATTTAAAATCTAGTCAATGAATTAATATAATGAAGAAAATCGAATAATTGAATAACTATTCAAGAAACATTATATAAAAGTGAATAAGAATAAAGATAAAATGTCATGAGTGAATAAATGTCAGGAACAAATCAAATAATTGAATAAATATCATTAAAAATGTAACAAGGTAACAACCAAGAAAATATAATAGGTCAATAATTATCCTTAAAAGTGAAATAAGTTGAATAGGTGAATAAACATTATAAAAAATGTAATAAATAAATAAACATGCAAAAATCGAATAAGTGAATGACCATCTGACCATATCATGTAAAAATGAATAAATATCAGGAAAAGGTATGATGAGTGAATAAAGATCAAACAAATTATAAGTGAATAAATATCATGACAATATCGAATGAGTGAATGAATATCGTAAAAATCTTATAAGTAAATAACCATCACGACGAAAATCTAACAAGTGAATAACTGTTCTGAAATAATCTAAAAAGTGAATAAATATCATGTCAAAAACTAATAATTGAATAAATATCATGAAAATACTGGTAAATTTATAAATATAACAAAAAGATGGAATAAGCAAATAACTACCCGGAAAACATTATGTAAAAGTGGGTAAATATAAGCATACAACGTATAGGTGAGTAAACATCATAAAAAGTCTTATGAGAGAACAATTGTATCGCAAAGAAAAACAAAACAGCTGGCGTGCGAATGACTTGAAAACATCGCTAACCTGGGCTGAGTGTGTAACAGTTAAACATCGCATTAAGGAAGAGTTTTAAGAAAAATAGAAAGTATTGTCTTATTGACATAGAAAACGGACCAATCTCTGTTTGTAACCTACAATTTTGACTAATGATTGTAAGGATTTATTTACCCCACTCGCAGTGTGAAGTGTCATCAGCTCTCAATCTCTTTGGTATGATTTAGGACAGGTTACCCAGTTAAATGTCATACCGAAAACTAAGAAGTCATGGTAAATGTACTGGTATAGTCGCACTCACCTACATGCCTTTCTGGTGAGGAGACGTAGGTTCATTGGCGGTTATGTCCATCAGACGAACAACGTTCACGACAAAGTTTGCCTCTATGTTCTTTTCTAGAAAAGCTATTCACCAAAACTTTGTTTAGGTCTGCACTAGCTTACCCCTTATGGGAATCAGAAGAAAAAACAACAGAACACAAACAAAGTTGTCTATCACAACAACAAAAATAAGGAGAATTTATTGAAGTAGCCTACTTTTAACAAGGTCTTGGTGTGGTAAAGCAGTGTGGAATCAAGATGACGACTGTTCGTATCTTCGGAGCCTGGGACTACGTAGTCTTCGCCGTGATGCTGGCCATTTCCGCTGGGATCGGTTTGTTCCACGCCTTCACAGGAGGGAAACAGAAGACCACAAAAGAATTTCTGATGGCAGACCGTCACATGAGATTGTTGCCTATCGCCATCTCCATCCTCGTGTCTTTCATTTCCGCCATTTTGATTCTGGGAACGCCGGCTGAGATGTATACAGCGGGCACCGAGTACTGGCTTTTGGCGGGTGGAATGAGCATGGCAAATCTTCTGGCAGCCCTTATTTTTGTACCAATGCTTCACCCGCTCAAGTTAACAAGTTCATACGAGGTAAGAAATAATCAACTCTGAAATTTCGCATCAATACACAAATTCGTTTGTCAGAACTAATGAGAGAATTAGGACAGGATCTTTACCTGGTAACCCTATAAATCGGCTAGGGAAAACAATACAAGACTCCGAACTATATAATCTTGCCATTAAAATAATTAAACGGGAAAGTTGTTTTTTTTCTAGCGTCGATTTTGATTTGTCCCCAGAGTATATCTGCATCTTTCATTGCAATAAGACTATTATGGTTTCTTTTATGTGATTTGTCTGGTTGGGTTGACCCTCTGGTCACACACGAACATCGTTGAGCCTGGAATGGCTGTTTTTAAAGGGAAGTTGTTTAAAATGTTGAAAACGATCACTATTAATGACAGTTATTTTTTTTGTTGGTGCTAATATGGCACATCACAAATATATAAGTATTAGGAGCCAAAGGTACAATTTCTAATCCTGGTGGGACAAGCAAACCTGTATCTCTATCAGACAAATATAAAGGTGTGTTATTTTGGTATATCGTACTGGTGATTAAGGGTATATTCGTCTTCAGGGATAAAGCTGCGACGCCAGTAAAATATATATGCTTAGAAGGTTAATATACTGTGTATAGTCCGTTAAGTAATATATGCTCACTGGATTACAAACTCATCGAGAAAGGAAGTCGTGATTTGACTTGGCGTAGTTGACGTCTTGAATAAGACAGTTGAATTATTTACAATCACTGATATTTATGACCAAGTGATTGTCCTACGACGCATGCGTGGCTAACATTTGATGTAATTACCACGACCATCTGACGTTAGGGCTAATTACTCCGCATGCTTAGTACGATATGCACCAGGAGCTCGATACAAAGCGATCTTAGCTTAAGCAAAACGTAGTTGCCATGACGACCAGTGTTGAAGACATAGGGTTGCCATGACGTAAGCTAAGATTGCTTTGTGAAACGAGCCCCAGAAGAACACGCCATCTTTGAATATTTAATTAAAGTAATATACCGGTAATTGGAATCCATACATTGGTTTCACTGTGCCCAGAAGAGTTTGCTTATCGCGTGGGATTATCCAGACAAGATGAGATAAGCAAATAAAAGGATGTATGTCAATTCAATATATCGGTTGAGTTTAAAAACCTTGTCAGGATTGACATTTATTTGCACGAGAGGTGTATACATATAGGTTATGTTTGTATGCTGGGTCATAAAGGTATGAGTTATATCATCTAAGAACAATAAAACAATAACAGAAGACAGGAGATCATAAAGATGTCTAAAATATGTAGGTGTTAAGGTGTATAAGCAAGTAACATGCAGTCAAGTAATGATCAGTCATCAGCCGGATTTCACAAGGTTACAAACAAAAGAACGCTATACTATCTTTGTAAACCCAATGGGTATTATACTTCTTAAAAAGCGATCACATTGGCACAGGGATATAGATAAATTAAAATCGATGAATCATCTCATGTCCTAAATAAACTCCCAGAAACAAATTTCGAATTAGATCTTAAGCTCGAGTTGTATTATAGGTAAACTACAGACATATGTAGAGAAGGGGGCTATTATCATGCAGTCATTGACCGTAGTATATAATTAAAATAATTTTGACTCAATTGTAAATGCAATTTAAGAGTGAAACAATATAATCCACTTTCTGTGATCAAATAAGTTTTGTCTTTAACTTATTTTCCTTGCATCAGACATTGATGCCTTGGATTAGTCCCTGTATTGGAGGTTGAAGCATCAAATATCTGATGTGTCGCTCACGTACATAACCAAGTCACGTGATGTGGGTACGGCAATTGCGATGTTGGTTTTTACCAAGCCTCCTCGCACTTTCCACCATGCTTAAAAAAGCAACAGTGTGAAACGGACAATTTTGCACATGTACATACAATAAAGGGCTTTTAGCTCTTTTTCGGTTTGCCATCCTTTACTTCTAGAAAAAAATTCAGAGCCGTTCAAAGACATGAAAACACAATACAAAGAGAAGGAAGTGCATCTCGTGACTTTTAGGTGAAACAAACATTTGCCCTTCCCAAATTTAAGCTTGTCCCTCGCATGTCAAGCACTCCTCTCCCCATCCCCCTCTATATTTCTTAAATTGTTTTAATTGATACAAGAGGCTAGATCTATCCTGTTACATGGGATTATCAAATAGAGAGATTATTGTAAAACAACAAATAACATATATCTTAAAGAAACGAACAAAGATTAAGAAAGGCAAATCTGTTCATTTGCCAGGGCCGTATCTCATTGCTTATCTTTTAGAGGTGAAGGCTTTAGCGATTTTCAATTGCTTTATAGTTCAGTTTGATGTCTTTACGGCACAATAAACCCGTTTTCAATGGTACTTCAACTAAACTCGAAAGAGTCCTTTAGTGCTGCATAGTTATGACCTTTTTCTATATTTGTTTACTTGATATTAGCAAAGTAACCAACATTTTGTTTCGGTATTGCAATATAGAGCGTTTTAATTCCTAACCTACCACTTTTGCGTTGTATTCTTGGTGTAAACGACTGTTTGTTTGCTGCTGTTTTATTCTACTCAAATAAATTCCGTATTCGCCTTGGGTCTTGGGCAGGGCATAAAGCATGTTACAGCATGAATATAAACAGACCAAACACATAGTCGTGTCAATCAGAGTAAAAGGTCGGACATTAATGGTTAATTAATTGACAAACATAATAAAGTTAACGCTGACAAAATATCAAGACATAATGCACGAACTACCCAGTTTGGCCAAGTTTCCTAAATTTGTTTTTAAAAATATGTTTTGTTACGGAATCCTAGAAGGGACATGGTGAAAAAACATTTAAAAAATAAACCAGCGTCTGAAAGAAAATTGTTTGTAATAAAATAGTTTTTTTCGGAGGAAACTGTTTTCCCCCCTTGTTAGCCAGCCAATGAGAGTATATGTTTCAGAACAGCTGTCGAATGATTGGCTAGAACCATGACACTTTTCCGGTTAGATTTAAAAATGGACTTATTTCTTATGTCCCCATCCACGGTTCCGTTCTTAAAATAGAATTTTCCGCCCAAAAATAGCAACGGTAGGAGCTAAAGAAATGTTTGTATGTCCCTTCCACGGTGCCGTATTTTGATACAAATAAAGTATTCTTTGAAAGAAGGACATCCAAAGAGAGGCCTGGTCTGAGGATTTGTACCTGCCAGAGCCTATACGAACATTATTTGACAATTTCATTATTAGATTTACAATAAAGGTAATTTGTTTAACTCACGATCTCTCCAAATCAAATTTATTTGATATTTAACAGCATTTTATTCTCGTTTTATTTGGTGTTTAACGTGTCCTATCCAATTCAATTCAAATCTTGATTAATATCGAGACCTGTGCATAGCATAGAGAATGGTACACTGTAAAACAGTATTTATGAAAATATCCGTCTTAAATGACTAGCATGTTGTTGTTTTTTTTTTTTTTTGGGGGGGGGGGGGGATTATTTTTCGAGTCCTTGGTTACAATTATATATTTTAGTCTATTTTTGTTTTGATCTCACAACAACGTTTCAGCTGAAAATATCGTTATTACTTACAGCGGGGAAAGTACAGTGTTCAAAGCAAAAAAAAAAAAAACACGAAAAAATCTAAACGACACAATTTAATGATCGCGGTGGATGCTAAAACAGGCATCACAAGAAAATAGACTTCTTTGACAACATTTAGAAAATAAAGAATGATTGTACTTCGAAAAAAATTCAACGGAACAAATTATTCACGTTTAACCTTCGTCGAAACACAAATAATATGAATTTTATTATAATCTAGTAGAAAATATGTTAACAGTTCTGAATGGTTTCATGCTAAACAATGAAGACTATAGTTTGAAAACAAACAAATCAAGAAAAAACAAGCCTGCACAGTTCTGAATGGTTCGATGCGATACAAACATGTTGCTTAATTTTTATAATAACTCGTATAGCGAAATTGCTGATAAGGACTTTATTTATAATGGATATAATCAATATATTGCCCATATGTGATGGGTCATTTACAAGGTAGGAAACTAAGTAGATAACTTGAATGGTTATCCGAATTCCAGCTTCCGAACCAAACCTTGAACTGAACAATAGTGAATTTAAAAAACTTTTTTTTTTTTTTTGGTTCAATGCATTCAATGCTAATGATAAAGCAAACTATTTATAAAATTCCAAATAATTGTTCTAATCTGTTTTTATACAAAATACTTTTTGAACTGGTTGCAACAAAATGGCTCCATTTGGAAAATGATGATTTATTACTTGACAATTAACTGGGCTGTAGAAATCATTGAACAACAGAGCCATTGATGAATTTTATCAGCTCCGTGGTCATTGTTTCTACAGCTCCTACAGGGTCTAACGAGGAAATTGATACTCTAGTGTCATAGGCAAGAACTGGTGATGTCATTCATATACATATAAGAGAAGAGGACATAGTATAGAGCCATATGAACTCCCGTGATAAATCCCAAAAGACAATGATAAGAAGTTATCAAATTTAACTACCTTGTAGCGATCGGAAAAATAGCTTTGGAAACAGGTATTTAATGTTGAACGAAAGTGAAAATAATTTAATTTGAACTGAAGAGTAGAGTGGTTTGGTCTGTCTAATACATACATACATATTTTATAATATTGGTGGCTCCATTCAAATGAATGATGTGCACCATTACTATATGTGATGTTTGTCTCATAACTGTGCTAACAAAAACCCAGGCATAATAGTATGATATGCTAAGTACAATAGTATAACACTATATCGTGAGTACGATATTACTGGCTCGTTGAGTGTAACTTATTAATATATATCATTCTACATCACTTATGGGAAACATTTGAAGCAATGGAGATAGAGGTCAGATTATAGTAAAATAGCCAAATGTGTTTGAATGTGTTTGAACCATAAGTCACGTATATACGGCAGAGCTAGTCCAATTGTAGAATAATATCGCCATCAACGTACAATGTTCTAAAACAAATCCGCTTGATGTTGCGAGTGCGCTTACTAAATTGAACCTGCTTTGATGTACCGTTCACCGGATCTAGTCCGCCAGGAATATGAGTGAGCCACATGTTGTGGATCCGGCAATCGTGGGGGGTGGGGTTCACGAGGTTTCCTCCCAGTTTTTCACCGTAATAAGGCTAGATGTAGGGTGAAGTGGACAATCCGTCGTCATATAAGTGAAATAACATTTGAGTATGACGTTAAACCCAAATCAAACAAACAAACAAACAAATCTGTAGTGTAAAAATCGCAATAGAGGAACACAAGCCAAAAGATGTCCATTTTGGAAAAAACAAAATAAGAAATGCTGTAGATAGGATTTATTTAGAATGTTGGTCATGTGTTGATCTGTTTTAGTTTACCACCTAATGGTAGATATCGTTAAGGTGCCAGGAACGCAGCAACAAGATAATATCATATGTTCATTAATGTAAACTGTAGTCGAGATTCCATTCCCAAGGAAAACGGTCTTTATGCTCAACTCGGAATTTAAATCGATTAAAGTAGCTTACTAATACAATTAAATATCACATCCCACAGATTTTTCAAAAAGAATTATTCGCGAAAAATGTTTAATGATCAGTTCTATCAAGAGAATGTCTTCCTGATATCGATCAATTATCCTGTACTTCTGTCAATATAGTGTTCAAGTGGTGGAAATAGACTACAACATTCTGCTATTACCTACCGCTTTTGTTGTGCAAACATACCAGCATGTCTGTCGATGATGCTAATTGTTAAGTATGGTCAAAAACTATTCCCAAGGCACACGAAATTGATTATCTAGGACGTCAACCATATGCTCAGAACTAAGAGCAATGCCTGTAGTCCTGTCTACAATTTGAATACCAAATCCATTTGGTTTGGGGACGAATGGTTGACTCTGGATATATCAACAACAAATTCTACAGGGAGGAGAAATTTAGTAGACGTTGACCGACTTTATCAATTTGTGTACGTTCACCTTTTAGCAAACCTTTGATATTGACATAATAACCGCCTCTGATGTGTAAGATTATAACATATTAACCTCACTGGAAACAGTCGCATAAGTCTAACACCTTTATCTGCCAAACAGATATATGATGAGGACATTGATGAATTTACTGGAATTGTTTGTGATGACTTACTGACAAGAGCTCCCAAATAAATATGTTTAATTGGATTGTAACATCATGAAGTCATGTTTAATGCAAGTAACATTTTACACAGTTAGAGTGCTGTGATTATGTGGAGCTATTTGTATTGCATGGTGCAATAAACCAAATATAATGAATAGTTTAACAGCGATAACTACAACAACTGACTCCCTAAACTATGTCACTCCTCAAAAACTTTAGAACCCGCGGATGTGGCTAAGGGGTATCGTGTTCGCTTACTAAACTGAACCTGCTTCGATATATCGTTCACTGGATCGAGTGCTCTTGTCGACCATCAGGTATATAAGCTAATCACATAATGTGGTTCCGGCAATCGCAGGGGTGGTTTTTACTAGGTTTCCTTCCGGTTTTCCACAGTAATAGGGCTAGGTACAGTGTGAATCCGTCGTCATATAAGTGAAATACGCTTGAGAACGACGTTAAATCCCAACCAAACGAACAAACAAACAAACAAACAAAAAATTAATAGTTGTATTACCAAATCGTCAGTATGATAAAGAAAAACCCATTATATACACATGTATATGCGCCCTTCCATCAACGATGAACACAGAGTCAGTGTTGCCTATAATAACGTAAGAGTCACATTTCTATCATAATGACTGGGTAGTATCAACAACCAGTGTTTAATTATTTTTTAGTAGAGAGGAATGTCTCTCGATTACACTAATAAGTGTGCTTCAAAGGATCTCCTTTTCGTTAGAAACATGATGATTCGAAATGAAGACCTGCGGATATTTACTTAGTGCGTTGTCCAAGAACTTCCAATCGTAGTCAAAATATACGAATAGAACTCAAAAAATGTAGAAATGACACTTTTGACTGGGAATCTGTTTTTATGCTTTCATCGGACAACGTTGAAAAGCTCTTTTTTAAGACCAGACTGGGAATTCATTGTTCCTTCAGTATTATAATGTAGTTATGATAAGCCGTTTGAACATTTTAATAAAAGTGTTTTGTCTGAGATCTCCAGCTTTGATTAGAGCTATTTAAAAGATATCCACTTATTGTATTGAAGTTGTTTTTAATATCCGGTATGCGGTAGTTAGACAATTAATAGCGTTTAACATGTAGCGCAATATAATGAATTAGATGTGTTTATAATAAAAGAAGTCCAGCAATTTGTATCAAAACAATAAGTCTAGTCAATGTTAGGCTATTTTAAGGAACGAAACAGAATGTGTGCAATAAGGTATTGCTGAATGCATACAATTTCAGACCAGGGATTCAATGAATAAAACGCATGTATGCCTAAATTACTTAACCAGTTAATATATTCAATTGTATATTCCTGTGGAGGCTGGAATGGAAATTCCCATTGGTGATGGCTGAATTCAGTTATGTAAATGACAACATCCAAGGTGCCTTGAATTCATATCAGTTCAATCTATTGCTCACGGTTACGAAATCCAATTTAGAATTATTTTTGGTAGTGTGGTACTTGTAGCTACTGTTAGTAGGTTTCCACCAAAATCATAATGTCTAGTTGTGGCAGCTGGGGAACATTAAGCTACCATAATACCAAACACTTCACATGTTATGTTTGTGTTAGTCACAAACATGAAGCTCTATTGAGCAAAGCATGAAACATTTCTCAATCAACCTTTTTATCTCGCATGTGGGCGCGGTTTTTTTAGCATTCTTATTCATCGGAGCAGAAGACAAGATCAACATTCCGATCTGAACAACTCGAAAATGAAGACACAGAAAATCTTGAAGACGCTGATTCTAGTCACGATCTCACCAAGAGAAGCTAATGACTGGATATCTCTATAACTATAGAGAGGCCGAAATGAACATGTTGTTAAAAGCTGGAGGCATCAAAGCAGCTTAAGAGGTAGTCTTCAAGCGAAGTATTAAAAGTAGTGTTCCACCCATATACTACATTATGTTGTTGTCTAGTTTTTAATGTTAGGAAGCAATCACGTGTTCACATTTTCAATCAATGAACACTATAAACAAAATCTAAGAATATATTGTGTGCACATCTGTGGGCGGCAATCAGTATTTTACTTCTAAGCGCTTCTTTTGTTCGGTTTTCGGGTCGTACTCAAGGGTATTTGACTTACATAGTGACATAACATCACCGGTATTTAGTCCCAACCCAGTAAGAACCATATTAAAAATCACCCACGATGGCCACAGTCACATGAAAACTTTCCTTTAAAATCAAGTGTCGAAAAGCTATCTTTAACCCTTGAGAGGTTCAATGAAGGGGTTCAGCAACTCCGTGCATAACTGACTGAGCCACGGCACATCCACATATATATTTGAGCGGTCCCGTTGGACACACGAAACGAAGTCTTGAATCCGTGAAAGGTGTCTCCACGGAGGACCAGCAGTCCAACACATGAGTGACCTAAGACGATTCATCTATTTCTAAAACAAACACGTTTATCATTGTCAATGATCGACTATTCTTCACCATCGACCAGGTCTCCGGCCATCAAGTCTTCACAACTGGATTTGTTTTCGGGAATCTTACTGGTAAGAGCTGCTGTTAAATGACTAGATCAGTCTTGTCCATAACCTTGAAATGATCTTTGCCAGATACTTAATCGAATAGTTGTCATGTGTGATAGATGTCTGGCTACTTAGAACTTGAAATCATATAGCTGTGCATTTGTCTTCAAGAAGTATTTTCCCCAAACCGGAAATTTCAAATTTAATTCCAAATTGAGTACCACATTGCCAGTAAAGAATAAAGAAACCTTTTTTTTTTTTTGTTATATATTTATTGTAAATTGACCCGGTTCTTGTCAGGACAGATAGCTAATAAAGCGGGAAATCATAACTGCCAAAAACAATAAATCAATGATCATCTATCGTGTTTTACTAGTTAATACACTGACACAGGGCTGTCCATTCAAA
>JAVFBW010121463.1:3437-14828 GCA_034783835.1 Mopalia ciliata
CCCCCCCCCCCCCCCCCCCCCCCCCCCCCCCGCCGGGGTCAATGTTTATTTGTTTGTTTGTTTGATAAAGGTTTTACGGCGTAGTCAAGGTATTTTACTTATATGACGACGGATTGTCCGCCATACATTGCACACAGCCTTATTTCGGTGAAAAACTGGGAGAAAACCTCCCAAAAACCACCCCCCGTGATTTGCGGAACCACAACGTCTGACTCCTATACCTGTTGGTCGACAGGCGGACTCGATCTGGTGAACAGGGGGGGGGGGGGGGGAATCCCTTTGCCCTGGGGCTTCAACATTTTCTTGCTTGCCCTTACTAGTTAGTTTCATGGGTTTGTGGTGAAATTATTCTTGAAAGTCTTAACGGAAAAGACAATTGATTTTCTACTTTAACTTATTTTTTTTAATTGACTTAGTACAAACTTTAGTAAGTTAATGTAAAAAGCGCAACTGACGTCAAAGTGAGAGTTCCGTCCCTAAGCGAATTAACTACAACAAACAGCGGCTTGTACATATCCACCTGGTACTAAACACGGGATTTTTTAAAACTGAGACCATACTAAAATTGTTACGTGTTACTAAAATAGCTAGGGCTATATTGATATGTATACAACAGTTTACCATTGCGCTTGGATGGCCAATCATGTGTTTGCGCTGTGTTTTTACACATGCCTTCCAATGCATTCATCAGCAAACGGACACACTGGTGACCGAATAATGACGTCAGTCCCGCCTATTAAATTAACGAATTAACGGCTAATGCTTCCTCGAATGCAAATGCAATACAGATGCTTGTCGTTGAAAATATGCAATAAAGATAATACGCTTAGGTTGAAAATCAGTTGTCTTTCCTTTTAAGCTGCATTTACTGAATCATAGGCTCTATTTACTCGTTTCCGAGTTCCCTAAGGCATGTCGTGTAGGCCTAGATTTGAGGACGAAAATTGTCGGGACACGGCTTGTTCTTTACCAGATCGAAACTGTCCCTCGGTGAGTGTTCAATGAACAGGAGATAACGTTTTTAACGTTTTGTATGGCTGGTCGTCATATCTCTATTGACTTATAATACAAGGTTATAGGATACGCCTTTGATTGGTTGCATGGTTGACTGGAGTTAAGCACTATTTCTTTAGGCATAGCGTTGCATGTATTTGAGGATTTTTATACTTCAACAGTAAATAGCCACCTTAACAGAACCTAAAATTTGAAGTGTTCGCAATGTTCACGCTTGGGGTTTTCTCCCCGTAATTAGAGTCAACGTGTTCGGAAAATACATATATGCGTCAAACTCTCCGCTCATTGATCAACATTCTGCACATAAACTTCAAAGAGTTCTTCAATGCCTTTCATAAGTCATCTTCACAGGCCAAGTTTGGTTTATTCATTCCACATTCTATAACAGCCCCTGACGGACGGAGCGTCTTAAACCAAATTATATACAGCTGCGTTATATGTGTTGTGAAGTGACACAGAAAGGGCAGTACAACTAGCCGAGATCGTTCGTACTGCGCCGTCTGATTGGTGCCTCGTGGCTCCCAATAAAAGGACTCGATGAATGATTACACTCGTATAGCGATCGGCTTACAGTAGCCCATACTGACTGTACCCTATACCCTGGTTTATATAGCAAAGCTTTTCAAGTAAAGGAGCCGCGAAGTCAGGCTCTTGACTCACACAGAATTATAGTGGTTGATCTGGCCACATGAGCATATAGGTTTGCAAAATGGCGGAGCAACGTTTAGACGAGAGGACTGTATGCCCATGTGACCGGATCAACCAATATAATTTTGTGTGAGTCTAGAGCCTTACTCAGTCCGCTGTCCTTTACCTGAAATGCCATGAACCAGCGTATAGGGTACAGTCAGTATGGGCTTCTGTAAGTCGATCGCTGGTTATACGAGCGTAATGAATGGTCTGCTTTAACGCAAACGATCCGACAAGGGTTGTAACGCAGTGTAGCTCGGAATAAAACTCTTGGATATATAGCGAAGATGTCTGTTAGTATATGGAAGGCATTAGAGTGTATTGGGGGATTAATACACAGCTAGGCTCTTCCATAGCTCGCCATCCTATTTTTATTTTAACTCTAGTTCTATAGCTTGTGTCGAATATTTGATGAACTACTTGATTTTTATTTCCGAATTAGTGTTTGGCTCTAGTCTGATATAGTTTTAATGAAAACAGATTCGTATTTGTAGTTATCATTAGCCTACATGTTTTGTCAAACGTTCATCTTTTATTGCAATTCAGCTAATAATAAGACTATGAAATCTCTATAAAGTGCTCGAATTGTTTTTGACTGAGAATTCCAGCTCGGACATTCATTGTGCATTAACCTTATTTTCTTGATCCCCAGTTGAATGCCAGTCGGGAGCGTGTCCAGCCCCGCCAAGGGATGAAGTTGGAATCTGTGTGTTTGATCCCAATGTTCATTGTGTCAGTGACCTCCAATGTAACAATGGTGAGACTGATTATATGGCATTTCTATTTATGGTTGCCTCCAATTGGAACATTTAACTTTCAACTTTCTGATATATTACATTCAATGATAATGACTATTTCAGAAAGCCACTTTTGATTAAAGTAAGAGTGGAGAATTACAATAAGGCGATCATTATTACAGTGTAAAAAATTCAAATTTTTATTTTGTGACAAGTATGAAACCGTGTGATCACAGAAATGAAAACTGTTATATCCGTTATTTTACTTTATTTGAAATTTAAATAGTACACTCGAAATAATCGCCTAAATGTGCAAGCTAATTCGGGTCGTCACACAACTTGAGTTTTTTGGTTACTGATACATCTTTCTCAAGTAAATCAATGAATACGGAGAATTAGCAACATAAAAACGTCGCCTAAATAAGAATAAGAGTTGTTAATCCCAAGAAGTTTTCTCGACAAATTAACTTCTTAATTCTATGTCAATATGATTCACTCATAAGTCCTTGAATTAAACCTATTATTGATCGAGGAGCAGAACATTTAAACATTTCATTAAATGGGCATAGGAACAACAAGTTTGAATATTTTGACGTGTTACCACACACCACTCAAAATAGGCGGTGCAACCATCAGTTTGCGAAAAAAAACAATCTACTGAATTTGATCTCATCGAAATTTGATGTCAACCTTTTGTCGGCCGTCAATATTACCTACAGACGATCAAAAAACGTATCAAAAACTTTGACGTCAATTTTTTGGTCAAAAATTTTGAGCGTGTGTATAGGCCGCTTTTTCAAGTTTTATTTCACTCAAATCCACTCAGTGGCGAAAAACACGATAAAACGATTTCGTTATGATACAGTTCAATTCCTTCATATACAAAAGCAGCAACTTTGGAAAGAGATGTCACGTTTGTGCTTGTAAATAAAGACACTTGGTTCGGCACAACAGTGCAAGTTAAGATCTTGTCTGCCGTGTAATAAAACCAATTTATCCTCACTTATTTGTTTGATTACCAACCGCTAAAACAATTTAAATTAAAAACCAGCATTACGAGAGCAAAAACTGCTTTACTTCACGTTTAATTTACTTATGTTGTTGTTATTCTCTTCAGACCTCTGGCCCCGTGAGGGAGCGGGTGGGCCATGGCCCTACAGAATATCCCCGCGGCTTCCTCAGTCGATCGTAAGGCGAGAAAAGAGGTTGCTTTCTGTTGCCCTGGTGTTTGCAGAGCTAAAGGGTAATGGGAAGCAGATTTGTTTGTAATGTACTATATTTGTGTCCGTCGTCATATAAGTTAAATACCCTTGAGTACGACGTTAAACACCAATCAAACAAACAAACAACCATAAAGGCCTACCTGTTCTCCACAGAAAAGCTACACTTAATAAACTAAACAATGGGGAGCATTTCATAAAGGCCTACCTGTTTTCCATAGAAAGGCTACACTTAATAAACTAAATGATGGGGAGCTTTTCATAAAGGCCTACCTGTTTTCCACAGAAAGGTTACACTTAATAAACTAAATAATGGGACGAAATTCAAAAAGGCCTACCTGTTTTCCACAGAAAAGCTCCACTTAATAAACTAAATAATGGGGAGCATTTTATAAAGGCCTACCTGTTTTCCATAGAAAGGCTTATCTTAATAAACTAAATATTGGGGAGCATTTCGGATATGTACCTGCATATTTTCTAGAAAACCGGTTAATTTACAATAATGAATAGCATGAGCTGCATGACGGAGAGCATTTCGCATAGATAGACCTACCTATTTTCCATAGACAAGCTAAAATAATATTAATCAATGAAACCATGACTTGTATTTAGTGTATGTTCAAGAAGACTGATTTATTTACATTCAATGATTGAAATAATGGGGAACATTTCGTATGCTTACCTTTTTCCAGAAGATCGCTTTAAATAAACTAAAGAAATGAAATAAAAGTGAACATTTCGAATATTTACTTATTTTCCAGAATACAGGCTATCAGTTTAGTCGAGGTGGGACAGTTCCTTAATGGCCTCACTGCAAACATTGGGGTTCTTCTTATTATAATGTTACCGTTGTCTGGCACGCATGTTCCTATTGTCTGTCAAAGAAGAAAAACCCTATTAACTGACAGTGTTTTGTGCTTTATAAAGTGAATGGTAGATGCTTTGTCAGCATCAATGTAGGTTAAACGGATTAGGCGGTATACTGTGGTTAATTTACGGATACGATACGGATCATCAGAAGGTATGCTTTGGTTTTAGGTTTTGATGACTTGTTGAAGCAAATATAGCGCTGCCAACACAAGTCGTAGAATGAGGGGAAGCAGAGCCACGTGCTTTAGATATTCACATGACCGCTGCACGTGACCTGCACACGAAAGTAGTACAAAAGTCGATGTGTTACTTTATTCGTTTATTAATCGTCTAGTCGAGATACAACATTGTTCCCCCAAAACTTCAATAGAAAATCCGTTATTATTCTTTTAGTCAGGTTAGAGCAAACACGTTAAACAAAGTATGTGGTCAATACAGGTTAAACCTCGCACGAGTTTCCGTACCACAAATAACCTCTCATGTAATGCAGTTCATTTCAGTGGAGGTAACTTGCAAAGATTTTCTTTATCATATGATTGAGTTATCCACGTGTTTATTGATAACGTCTGAAGGCTATTCTTGTGTTGATATGATGACGTCGTTGGAGCTATATTATAATTAAAATGCTTTACTGCTGACGAAATTTTAATTATTTGAAACAAGTCATACATAATAAGGAACAGTGTTTTGTTTAAAAGTGAGTTTAGCCTAAAAACGGGTTTGTTTGATGTGGGGTTTTGTATACAAATCCTCCAGTACTTGGGTTGATTTCGACGCATGCGCGACAAAACATCCGGCGGTTAACATTACCGGTTTTCTTGTAGTATTATTGCTTCCACTCACCTCGGTACGGAAAGTGTCGAAGGATGTTCCGACATGGATACATGGTGTGACCATTTTGTTCAGATCTAATAGATGTTAACTATGCGACTTGAAGCTTCCTAACCGCTAAAAATAACAGCACACTACTATGGTGGCCGAGGGCTGCCAACGTAATTTATTTTTCGCAATAAAAATAATGTTAAAAAATATAAATTATTAATCATGAATTAAAATAACAACAGGGTATTAAAAAAATTATGGGAAGAAAAACAATTACTTCATCGATACCCAAACAAATGCATTAACAAAACAAGCACAAAACAAATTCATAAAAAAATAAAACACTCGGAAACAAAATACAAACCAACCCAAACAATATCTTTTAAATTTAAAAACGACAGAAGCGAAACCAATTCAAATGCAAAACACATTCAAAACAAAAAAAAAATTAAAACACAAAACTAAAGAAAAAGAAATGCAAAACAAATTAAAAACAAAAAAAATTTAAAACACAAAAAAAAAAAAAAAAATGCATGCAAACACAAAAACAAAACCAATCGAAAATATGCCCCGTGGCCGAGAACTGCCATTTACCCATAATGCATTGTCCTTAGTATCTTTCTCTGGGTTATTTAAAAGCGAAACAAAATGCCTTGGCCGACAGCTGCCAATTACCCAGAATGCAGTTACCTAGAACGTCACTGGTAGAAATAACCCAAAAGACTGAACAAAATAGTCAGAATAAACAAAATCGACACCGCAGAAAATGATTATACACCAATTAAGGCGAAGAAATGTGCAGTAGTGGAAAGTTGCTATTGTCGGGATAAACGCGCCTACGAAAATACATGTACATGTAATCTGCCCGTCCTTTCGACGTAATGAAACAGCATGAGGGGTTGGCTTTTAATATTAGCTTAATTTGTCTGGAACCAATACTAATGCTACTGGTGAGATCAAAGAGCTCGAATATAATTCTGAACAGTATTTTCAACTTCAGTTAAGGAATTACAGGTTCTGGTTTTACATTATTTTTAAATCCTATATATATACATATATATATATATGAATGCGCTATAAAAAAATATTGATTACCAAGTAGGATAAAGTTAATTCCATTGATTTTGTTTGCTAACAAAAAACAAACAAATATTCTGTAATATTCCCACTTCACTATTTCTGTATTTTTACTCGTTGTGATGATCAAATACAGTAAAGCATCATTCGTATTTTATATATCTCCTCCTTGATGTCGTTAAGAAACAGATGTAAATTCCATTAGTAAAGTCTTTGGTAAGTATAAGTCCTAACAATAGGATAAAGAAGTTTCCTTAATTTGGGATAACACTTTCTTACTTCCAACAGATTTTAGTTCAGAAAATCTTTGTATGCTGCTAATTGTCTTTCGGCTCAGTGTCACTCACATATCAGATGTGTAGTATATGTTCGTGATCAGTAAACTTTAGAAATGAACCCTTCTATTTAATAGAATACTGGCTGACTGATTGGTCTAGGTGGAATTTACTTCTGGTGAGTGTGCTGATTTGTTGCCATCTTTTTGCTATCCTATAATTGACCACCGGACGAAACACAGCCTCAGAATGTGTCGGAACAAGAAACTACTCAAACTAACAAAGTGTAATCCCAAACGGAAATGCGATATTACAGTTTGGCTAAAGGCATCGTTGGTTCCTTTGCTTCAATTAAACAACATCCGTGTACGACTCTGGTTAATTTAGGAAAAAATATTAAATTGTATTTCATCGACATCAACTCGATTGGAATGACGCTTTGCCATTTGATGACAGATTCATCTTTAACAAGTTCACAACAAACTTCCTGTGATTTAAACAACGAAATTATCCATCCACATTGCGCAGACGGCCAAACTAAACACATTTAATGGACAGGATTATAATTTCAGAATTAATGACAGCGAAGCTATCTCATGTCTCACGCACAACCATATCCGCTAGTTCATAGTTGCTTTCAATACGTATTTGTTGCATCTTGTATTTTAATACAACATAGGTTTGAAGGTAACAGAAACACTGTGAGGTCAATCGGTGCCCACGCTATGGGCTAACTTCATTGCATTTTACTTATCAAAGCACATATAACCTATATTTTTTGTAAAGATACGATTGCCGTGCCATTGTTGACAGCTACTGTTGCATACAGAAATCAAATAACTTACAATCGAATGCTATTTTCTACTGTATGTGGACACTTCGACAGATCGTGAATAGAACAGATGAATGAGAATGTAATGATCTTGTTATAGATTGATAAAATGTCGTTGCTTTAAATCAATGTTATGCCAACTGGCACAATGGTGACAAGCGAAACTCCTTAAACTAAAAAGATAATTCATGAAAGTTCAATAACTTCCAGTGAAAACCATTACTACCAAAGCCCTATCAGCTATTGGCAAATTGTTGATGACTTTATCAAAACATCAAGATTCCCATTGGGTTTTCCTTTCCGCTTCTGTACAGATCTAAGATTCCAATCAAAGTCCAGGGGCATTATGAGGAGCTTTCAATTCAGAGCGTAGGTATGTTGTTTAGCTGTCTATTTGGTTAGCAAGTATGTTGTTTAGCTGTCAATCTGGATAATAGGTATGTCGTTTGCCTGTTATCCTGGTAAGTGTGTATATTGTTTGGCTGTCAATCTAGATAGTAGGTCTATTACCAATCAACATTGCTATACGTAGCCATTTTTATTACTGTACTAACTCAAATACTGGGCCAATACGATTGAATAAAGGCAAGCCGGTATTAGTACAGTTTTTGACCAATACCGGCTTGCCTTTATTCCGTCGTCATAGTAATCAACATCAATGGGCCGGCACTGGTCCAATTAGGAAATGTCGTACATTTACTGTTATATACCCGATACTGGCACATTCTCAAATTTATGCATTTGGACCAGTACTTTAATAAACGATATTCGATCAGTAGTGGCAAATTTAAGGATTGCCAGTATAATTTTACGGCAATTGTCCCATTTTCGGCTCAGTTACAAATTACGGCTGTTGGTTCTGTACCGGCTTTGCATACAGTACCAGTATGTTTTTAAAGTTCGGATTTATTAATAAGCCGGTAAAAATTAGCCCGTTACTGACCCGGTATAGATACATACGCCATCTTGAACCTGTAGTATAGGCTGCTTTCGGAATACAGCCTAATGGGATATCCCATCGAATCATTTTGTTGTCTACAAAGTGTGTCTTGCTTCTACTGCTGTCACAAATTTAGTTTTAATTCAATTTATTGCTAGCTAATTTGTTCTCTCAAACTGCACATTTATTTCTTTAACTTGGCCTTGGCGCTAAAATTATTTTTAAGTATATTGACACAAAGTAAGAGTTACAATTGTATTTGTTTTTGTCTCTTTTCAAGAATTTTGAAAACAGTCCATAAGCATTAATTAATGTAAACTTGGATTTTGATTTATTTTGATTTTTGACAGCTTGCTTTCCTCAAGAAGTAAACTTCCGAGCTCAGTATCACATCTTTACACGTTTGCTGGCTTCCGGCTACCAAACAATTCAAACTGACTTAGAGGAAATACTTTTTAAACCGTGTGCAGCTTCTGTCGCAATATCAAGGCAGACACCAGAGAAAGCCAATCTCGTTTTCGACTAGTAGCTTTCATTAAAATCATTATTGAGTATCGGTTACAGTGGGGATATTATATTTTTGTCTCTCTTCTATCAATAGAATGATAATATATTTCACTTTTCGGCCTCGTGTATAGAGATGTATGGTCCGGTTGCTACATGCAGACTTAAACCAGTAGTGTCCTCTGCTCTGGGTTTTACACGGATCATGGACGCAATGGCGAAAAGATGAGGACTACATTTTCCGGCCATGACAGTAAGCTGGTAGATTTTCCAAACGTTCACTTTTGTATCAACAGGAATTCTCTCAATTTGTTTTTTTATGTTTCGGAATAGATTGCTGGTTTCAACGTTTGGCATATAGTTTTGTTTCAAGGATATCTCTCGATGTAGACAATACCAATAGGCCTAGAGTGAATGGAGTGCCAAATTCACTACCATTCTTTTTCAAATCTAGAGCAGCCTGAACGGACTTAAGAAAAAATCGCCTTGAAGATGGCCTTCATAGCGCCCCCGATCCATTTGTAACGGTTTTATATATACGGAGTGTGTTCGTGCAAATCTTGCTCACCTCAAAACGGTACGTGTTCCGGCAGGAAATATATTATTTAGTTCGGGTTTAAAAGCCAGAAACCTGTCTCCTTTACAATGTTTTGGTTTACAAATCGATTGTAATTAAACACAATTTGTTTGCTAGTCTAACACGGGTTGTAAAGGCAGATCAGGAGCAGTTTTATATAGATGGCAACATCTTACACATTACAAATAGATTACCCTGTTAAAATTGTCATTTGTCTAAGCACTTAACCCTGTGGATTATGAATTCAATTATGTATCTCGATTTGTCAGAATCATGTGAGTGTATTGAAATACATGCTTATCCATCTGCTTGTTCTCGGATGAATCCGTTTTGTCTATTGATATGCTAATAAACTGTAGCAGTTTGTGCGTTATCCGGAGTTCAAACGTTTGACTATCAACATTCTCAACGGCTCTCTCGCCTTTTCATATCATACACAACACAAAGTACATCATCAAAGTCAATTAAATACAGATGCTGGCAATAATAAACAGCACAAATCAAAGTTAGCAACAAGAAAAGACGAACCCCATGAGACACTGAATGCGATGAAATAATGTAAAAGTCATCAATATTTGTCCTAAAATAATGCAAAGAAATTATGTGCACTTCAGCACTTGATGACATTCTAGACGTTGTTAATTTATCATTGATGCCTTTTGGAAAGCCTTTTAGGCAAAGCCTAGGAAATACAAAAAATTGTGAATTATTAACAAGTTTTACCGGGAGGCAATTTGCTTACAGGAAGCTAAATGGTGAAACATTTCATGTTATCCGAATACCTACACATCGGCGTACTACAACCAAATGGGAAAACTCGTACATACATATGAAAGGAGCATAGGAAGGGATAGTATACACACGTTAATAATGGATCAGATCAGATTAACTGGCGGTACTTTTAACGCTACTGATACGGTAATATAATGTGAGAAGATATCCGTTTTTCACCATCCACAGGGAGATTAATAGCTTGTTTTGTGATGGTAGCTTTCCAAATAAGTAACTTCACAAATGGTTCCAATGATGTCAACATGTCTTTGTTTAGATACTTTCTGGAAGAGATTTAGTAATAGATGTCAACTTTTGTCTACATTCACCAAAAATGTATAAAACAACATACCAACTATGTATATAATTGTTTCTGGTGTATGATGCCTGACTGTAGTGTAATATCACTGTTTGTGTCTCACAATGTGCAGGATCCATGGTAGATATGCATTAACCTGTACGCTATCGCTGTTGGTATGGACTATCATATAAAGTCACCATCCGTTCTGATACTATTACGACGGTGTGTGACCCAGTTGATAGGACAGACACGCAGAGGCGTCTGCTGTTTCAGTAATGACATTGGACACCGTACTTAGCTTAGTTTTGTAGCGCAGAAATGTAATAATGTTTCAGTCGGAATGTGGTTACCTCTGCTCAAACAAGGTAACTATTTCTTTTAGTTAGTCGAGGATATCTTGATATTGAGTAGTCTGTCTGAATAATACATTCCATTAATTTGACCCCAATGTGCCATTATGGAGGCAAAGTCGAATTCCGACATCGACAATAAAACTCATTATTTATCTGCGTAGCTCTAAAGTAGTATAGCCCCGTGAGGGAGAGGGTGGGCCATGACCCTGCAGAATACTTCCTTGGCTTCCTCGGTCGATCGTAAGAGGCGAGAAAAGAAGTTGCTTTCTGTTGCACTGGTGTTCGCAGAGGTAAAGGGAAGCAGATTTGTGTGTGATGTTCTGTAATTGTGTCCGTCGTCATATAAGTGAAATACCCTTGAGTACGACGTTAAACACCAATCAAACTAGTATAGGGACGAGGGTTCAG
>JAVFBW010121474.1:0-11574 GCA_034783835.1 Mopalia ciliata
CCAGGCATTAAGATAACTAAAGGACAGTGTATGTGAAGCAGTTATGACCAGGCATTAAGATAACTAAAGGACAGTGTATGTGAAGCAGTTATGATCAGGCATTAAGATAACTAAAGGACAGTGTATGTGAAACCTTTATGACCAGGCATTAAGATAACTAAAGGACAGTGTGTGTGAAGCAGTTATGCCAAGGCATAAAGATAACTAAAGGACACTGTATGTGAAACAGTTATGACCAGGCATTAAGATAACTAAAGGACAGTGTATCTGAAGCAGTTATGAACAGGCTTTAAGATAACTAAAGGACAGTGTATGTGAAGCAGTTATGACCAGGCATGAAGATAACTAAAGGACAATGTGTGTGAAGTAGTTATCACCAGGCATTACGATAACTAAAGGACAGTGTATGTGAAGCAGTTATGGC
Organism: Mopalia ciliata; assembly: GCA_034783835.1. Taxonomy (NCBI): domain Eukaryota; kingdom Metazoa; phylum Mollusca; class Polyplacophora; order Chitonida; family Mopaliidae; genus Mopalia; species Mopalia ciliata. The sequence goes on from JAVFBW010121474.1 coordinate 425, forward strand.
CAAGCATTAAGATAAATAAAGGACAGTGTATGTGAAGCAGTTATGACCAGGCATTAGGATAACTAAAGAACAGTCTATGTGAAGCAGTTATGACCAGGCATTAAGATAACTAAGGACAGTGTATGTGAGGCAGTTATGACCAGGCATTAAGATAACTAAGGACATTGTATGTGAAGCAGTTATGACCAGGCATGAAGATAACTAGAGGACAGTGTATGTGAAGCAGTTTTGAACAGGCATTAAGATAACTAAAAGACAGTGTATGTGAAGCAGTTATGACCAGACATTAAGATAACTAAAGGACAGTGTATGTGAAGCAGTTATGATCAGGCATGAAGATAGCTAAAGGACAGTGTATGTGAAGCAGTTATGACCAGGCATTACGATAACAAAAGGACAGTGTATATGAAGCAATTATCACCAGGCATTTACATAACTAAAAGACAGTGTGTGTGAAGCAGTTATGACCAGGCATTACGATAACTAACGAACATTGTTTGTGAAGCAGTTATGACCAGGCATTAAGATAGCTAAAGGACAGTGTATGTGAAGCAGTTATAACCAGGCATTAAGATAACCAAAGGACAGTGTATGTGAAACCGTTATGACCAGGCATTAAGATAACTAAAGGACAGTGTATGTGAAGCAGTTATGACCAGGCATTAAGATAACTAAAGTACAGTGTATGTGAAGCAGTTATGACCAGGCATTAAGATAACTAAAAGACAGTGTCTGTGAAGCAGTTATGACCAGGCATTAAGATAACTAAAGGACAGTGTATGTCACGCAGTTATGACCAGGCATTAAGATAACTAAAGGACAGTGTATGTGAAGCGGTTATGGCCAGGCATTAATATAACTAAAGGACAGTGTATGTGAAGCAGTTATGACCAGGCTTTGGTTTACCATTGAGCAAAGCAATTTGTTGATTCTGATGATAATGCTGAAGTATATAAACACAGTGTGATAAAATTCAAAGGCTAGAATGTCAGCCCTGCGAGTCAATTGAAATACCTTCAAAGCCATAGGCAACAAGCAAAGCCAAGAAAGACCCACAAACACGGCAATCACAACACGCAAAATAAAGACATCAATAACAGATTGGCTTTATATTGCCCTTAGGTCCGAGAGCAACAAGGGGACAGTGGGCTCTCTGAACAATCTCCAAATGGATTCATAATAGGTATGATATAAATCTATATGGCAAATGGTCGACCTTGACGACAATCATTATATTTGTGTTTTCAGATTCATTGTTTTATATGTGTTTCACAACATGATTGCGTTTAATTCGCTTTCATTAAGAATGGCAAATGCAACTAACAAAGTCAGCATATTTATAACGACGATATAGATAAAAAAAAACAAAAAACATTACAACAGGATCATAGAATATAAAATTGGTCTTATTCTTGGAAATAGTACTATTGTTCTATGATAAACATGGAAATCACGATACAGTCAGACTGTGAATTGTTCTATATCAATTATTGTTTATCCTTCGAAATCTACAGAATAAATATACTAGAATCAGACTGTTCTGAGCCAGAGTGCCTTGCGTAAGCAGTATAATCGACGGGACACCAAATAGGCCTAAGCAACAGCATGATGGTCCCGTGTCTTTGTTTATGTTGATATTGCTCGTGGCTCGGTTTGGTATCTCTGAGATTTAATCACGTCAGTGGTACCAATTACATAATACTCAGCTCACACAGACCTAAGAAAAACATAAACCTTCCTCCAGGAACGTTATTAGGTAATTCTGTACGAACGGATTTGATGATGAGTAAATAATTCCCATGTTTAATAAAAACGGTCCAGTATTAGAAATCTCAGAGCCACTGGGTGTCATTGATCTAGGAATGGCTGGCTCTCACACTGGGACGTTTCCTGATGATAAGACAGGCTAATAATAACCGCTTGGCTCTGCTTTACATAAAATCAAACAGTACGAGAAGCAGTTCTGGTTTGCCGCCTTCATCAGTCGAATTTATAACCGATGTAAATCTGTCAGGACGTATTTCATGTTCTGTTATTGAAGCCAAACGTCCGATACACTTCAAACCCAACACTATTCCTATTTATTTTTAAACAATTATCCCGAAACTCAGTCTTATACGAAGAAATTGTGCTTATGGTTTTCCTTCTGTTAAGTTAGGACAATCTGAACGTTGGCAGAACGTAAACACGTAATTTGATATCAAATTTGAACATATCCGTAACGAACAAGGTTAAAGACAAATCAAGATTTCGTGAAATGTCAATATCGTTGGTTATTAATACAGAAAGTGGCTGTGTGTCTATGATTCAGGACACATATTTAAGGGGTAACAATTATCGTTTGTATCGTGTACCAATATTAATGACAGAAAACTAACAGGTTTCTCAGGTCGTATGTGTCATGTATCAACATTAACGATAGAGAAGTTCCATCCCAATCTTTATAAAAAACAACTTATGTAAAAGAAAAAAAAGTTGTATAGGTGATGCGGCAAAGTATATGCGTGTTTTCTCCAAAGAATATTTAAACAATTTGCAAAAGTAATTGAAATAATTTATTACATTATTTCAAATGACATTTAAGTAAGTTAATTGTAGACAGTTTTACCCACCCGTACGGTTATTAACAATTGATAATTATTAAATACATTTTTAATTTTGATTTGAATAATGTAATGGAATTACTCGATTTCAGATCAGTGGTCAGGTTTACGGGTTACTCCGACTGTATGTATCGTGTATTAACTTTCAGTTCAGAGAGTTATCGGGTAACTCAACCCATCGGATAAACATATCAACATGCATGTATCGCGTATCAAAACAAAGAGATGTGTATCGCTACTGAATTTTTCTAGCATCTGTGTTTAAATCAGATAAAAGGTCAAATAAAGAACCTTACAGCGGTTTGACCTATACCCGCTTCTGTGCCAAACAAAGCAAAAACAGTTGCTTGAAAAAATACAGGCAATTTTAATTTGGTTCCTCGGATTGCCTAACGATGTGAAATTCGTCAATCCCAAAGAAATTAATTGAACTTCGACAGCCGGCTAGATTACAAGGAATTTACGTTTGCGAGGCTGCTGAATACTACGGTTGAGAGTTTTATCCTTCAAAAATGGCGTCTCCAAGTAATCTCGCCACCTCATCTAGCTCTGATAACATTTGAATTGATATCGTCTCTTGATATAAAAGTCTTTAAGATCACATGCAGGTTGGAATTAATTGCGGCACATGTTGATGCACGGGGTTGACTAAACTCATAACGGTCTATATAGTTGTCCCAAACTCTAAGTAGGCTTAGTAAGCGCACTCACCAACCAGTGAGCCACTGTCGTGGCGCGGACTGGTTCACATATAAACATTGAAGTCCAACTTAATTGAATTATACTTTTTGTAAGACTGGCCTTTTTATATAATGTATGGTAATTTAGGTTAAGACGATAATAGTGTGTCTTATTTTAAAGCAGTGTGTACAGCATTTATTTATTCATCTGTGTTGTATTTACTTACTTTACTTATACTTACTTATTGTTTTTTTTTTCATGAATGCCTTATTTATCACTGTACCTTAGGCTAAATACTAGCGTATTAACGCATACCTTTTATAAGTACACATGTATTGCTGGAATAATGTGGAACGAGACAATTGAATTGTTAAAAAAATCCTAATGGATTATCAAAGCGCCTATTTGCAATGGTTGTTTGTTTGATTGGTGTTTAACATCGTACTTATATGACGACGAATTGTTCACTTCACACTGTACACAGCCTTATTACGATGGAAACCCGGGAGGAAACCTCGTAAAAACCACCCCTGCATGTGACTCGCTCATATACTTGATGGTCGACAGGTGGACTCGATCCGATGAACGGTAAATCGAAGCAGGCTCAATTTAGGAAGCGCACTCGCTACCAGTAAACCACGGCCGCGGGCTGCAATGGTTATAGATATTTCAAGTAAAGTTTTATTGGACGCCTTGGTTAAAGAGCAATTATTTTAAGACCATTTATTGTAATGTTATTGTAATTACTATAACACCAAACTATTGTGTATATTTTGTAGACGAGCTCTAGAACTTGAAATTATTAAAAATTTCACTAAGAACGCTTATTTTCTGTCTGTCTGAAAATCATAGAACAGCACAAAAATATATTTCGAAAAAATGAAATAATATAGGCTGAACTTCGAATGAAAAATGAAGAACCTTGTTTGGGCACTCAAATTCGTAAAATGGGATGTCTGTAAGACGAACACTTTTCCACAAATAAGCCCATTCCTTGTTGTATCTTCCCAAAATCTGAACTCTCTGATACAAGCTATTACAGAATTGCAATTAATTCAGTCTTTACTTGATATAGCAGTGAAGGCTATATCGCATTATAGTTCTATTGAGAAGTCTTAAGGAGTAATACGCAAATAACTCTATTCATTAATGGGACTACAGTTCAACATATAAATAAACTGTACAATACAATGAGAAGCCGAAATAATCTCCAACACATTGTTAATTAATCTTTAATAGGCACACTGAACAATTAAATTAATAATTCACATCATTTTTTCACAATCGTAAAGAGTGAGCGATTACATTTAAATTAAGAGCATGTTTAAGAAATTGACAATGTTTAGTTCAATGGATTCGGCAAGACCTTAAGGCAGCATATGTTGTAAGATCGATTGATGAGATGGTAAAATAATCAATATTTAAAATATAATTTACCAATTATCAATTTTATAACGTGTCTGTCATTTTTACCGTTTCACATTGCACGTCGGAACCTTTTGTGACTGTATTTGCAAAACATTTGGATATGACGACAGGCGTAAGCTCCAATCTTGTTCCTAGTGTGGAAAAAATGTATCGTTCAAACCAAGCATTTTATTTTATCGACTGTACTTGTCTTTTTTGTCTCGTTTCATTCACTTCCTGTTCGAACATGTATAAGACGTCATTGTAGGTGATTCAAATTTAAACACAGTTTCCATTCAAAGACCTATGTCAATCATGTCATTCCCTGTCTTGTGAATTTCTTTCCGTGAAACTATCTACAGACGTGGGCGTTTGCCAAGGATAAATTACAAGTATAGGCTAAATACATTAACGAGTTTGTATTAAGCATTTTGCTGCAAGCCATGTTTTTAACCCTGTCTTTGAGTTTAACCTTGACGTAAAGGTAATATAATACGACAGACAAAAAGTACTGAAATTTTAAACTGCTATGAGCAGAATGTGTTTCAATTACTCTACACGTATTTGTTTTATGCAAAGCCTCAATATGATCGTTGTTGGTGTTACGACAATGGAGCCTCCTACATGTAATTCGTTTGTTTTATTTATATGACTTCGGTGTCCCATCTAACTGCCAAATAACACACATTAAAAACCATATTTTAATTGGGCTAAGGTTGAAATTCCACATTCGTCCGAAGCTAAGAAAACAATATTTTTATTTTACTACACGGGTTCAAATTAAAAAGAAATAAATTGCATGTTGTGTATTATCGCTGGGCGCATTTTCAAATTACGCAAAACATTGCGCAGTGATTGGCTGACTGGCGCAGTGTATTCCAGGAAGCCGCCATCTAATCCTTGTTTCAATATCTCTATAAAATACAAATGATTATTGATAGTTTGGGAAGTAATCAATAACATTTGTTTAAATTCTAAATTATATTTTAAATTCTCATTGTTAAAGCTTATTCTAGTTAATCGCTAATCTGGAAGACCTCATATGGACATCGAACTCACTCATTCACTCTTAGAGCTTTTAATGAAACGGAAATCCCCTGAGAATCTCTGAAAAGATTCCCTTACTTGATTTTTGGCAGTAATTGTTAGGCTTATTCAGTCCCATTTAACTGCTGAGTTTTCATTGGCAATACCCAATCGCCTGGGGTCTGGTCTAAACAGTTATCTGTCACAAACTGTGTGTTTATGAAACCTGACCAGGAATATAGAACGAAAGCTGTTGTGCTTCTATGAATGAAAGGTCGTTTGACACTTTGGGGGAGATTTAAGTATGATCACACATTGTTCCGGATTATTAGAACATTTAAAATAAATAAAAGTTTAATTAAATCAAAATCAATTTAAATTAAAATAAATGTTGTGATTAGTTTCTAAAGATTATCAACCTCTTTAACTCTATTCTCAACACTTGTTTATACAATTATTTTTTTAGTTAAAACTGTTAGAGGAAAGCAGATTCAGTAACATTATTATGTATCACTTGACTGTGGATTTTTGTCTAAAACAAAAGCATTATTCTTATTATCATTCCTTTAGTTTTATAGCTTAAAGTCGAAGTTCAATTTAATAGGCATTAAATTGCGTGTTGATGATGCTAGCGGGGGTAGTCTGTGGACGGGAGGAGTCTCTCGTTATATCGGCTCACTTCACCCTGGTCAAATAACCCTAGCATCGGACCGTGCATCGTTTGGGATCATCGTACATCGGAGCCAATAAATTTCTAGATTATGATGTTGTCCGCAGGGGATGTCTAGCATATTTGTGAGTAATGTGTAGGGGTGGCGGGATAATATCATGGGTGGAAGATTTGACAAATTGTGGCAGAATAGACTGGGATATCAATTGAATGAGATCAAATATGGTAGAGGTGATGCAACTTATAGTCGTGAAGACCCTCATTAAAGTCCCCAGCTATGATAATATCTGATGATGAATGGCATCCGAAACGACCTCTAGATTAGTTTCAACATAGAACTGCCATGCGTCGATGAGTGCAGGGCTGAGGTCTAGTACCATAGATACAACTGCAAAATGTGAACATATAACACTGATAGAATAGGCACTGCATACACAGTTGACACAAGAATAATGTGACACTGCGCTAACAAATGTAGTTCCATCCTGTAAAAAATTACGTTACTAAGCCGCTTGCTTCTCGTGTTGACAAGGTGACCGCTTCCAGTAGCTTTCGTCACGTAACCCACACGGCGTTGTCATGGTTATACAAGGCCCATCAGTACTGAACCTTTCTGGTAACAGACCGGCGGCCGCGGTTCAGTGGTGAGCGCATCGGACTGTTGACCCTCTTCCTTTATGACGAACTGCTAACATGTCCCATGCTAGGGCCAGAATTCCACCGTTGTGATCATGGGTGGGTTTACAAGGTTTCCTACCGTTTTCCACCGTAGCAGATCGAGAGGAGGACAAATATCCTCCGTCTTAAAATTACAATGCCGTTTAATAACGCGACGGTTAACCTCAACCTAACCAAGAAAGGAACAGACCATTACAGTTACAACATGAGCGTAGCTTGATCACGCTATGTGAAACTGGTTTATGATTTTATCTTTCAGTGGTACTGTGCTAGCTAACACTTTTGGATTCATATAGATTCATAACACGTTTTATATATATTTGAGCGCGTGTTGGGATGGAGCTTCCCGTTGTTCTGGGCCCATTTGCACAAAGCTTCGTTAAGCTAAGGCCACCTTAGTTTTTCCCTAAGACTTAAACTAAGGAGACGAGCCTCTTCCACACAACCCGCTTAGCATAAGGTCCAAAGGCGCTTGATATACCTCTTTAGTATCACACCTTAGCACAAGAAGGCTTTGTGAAAGGAGGCCCTGGTGCCCTCAGAACTAAAGGCGACATTAGTGAGGTCTTTGTATTACCTCCTGCGTCTTTCCTTTTCTGTCTTGCTTTTTGTTGATGCCAGTGGTGATTTCCTCCACCCATTGGGCTGGCACGCCACCATGTGAGTGAAATAACAGCCCAAGGCGTTAAACTCAGATCCAACAAACAAATGTTTATTTTGTGGTCAAATACTGACGTAAAGAGCAGTCAAAGTATTGCGTGCCATATGTATTTGAACATCTGGATTAATCGGTTATAAAGATGAAAAGAAGGCACAAAACAGTTGGATTGACTGGCTATCTAATATGTTCTCTCTTATAATTGAGTGTGTTGAACAAATTACAGACCACAGAGCTCGGCCAACTCACGGAAAACACTCGTCTGTTTGTAGCAAAGGTATTGGACACTTTGAAACGGCAGAGAACTTAAAAAAGAGTAAGCTGTCTGTAGTTTTAATGAAAACTGTGGATTATTTAGAGATGATGCTGAACTATTACTAGACAAGGATTTGGTGATATTTAAGATGATTTTAAGGACGTGACCGCCTAAAGAAAAATCTCATCACGAGATCACGGTGCAAAAGGCTTTCACTTGTCTCAGGGGATGCGGGTTTTTATCAGTTAAGTAAGCAATATAAAAAGGCGGTGACTTACATTCTAACCCATTAAAACATTTGGCTAACTCTATGCGAATACGGAGAGCTTATCTATTGCACTCACGCACATTATATTTTACCCAGCAATTGGAAACAAATATGATAATTATTAATTATGTGGTTTACATGCTACATTTACCATTTCAGCCTGCACTACAAAGAAAACATAATAACCCGTACGGAACAAAATAGACATGGTTCTTTGAACGCTCGAACATAATGTTTTTTAAAGTACAATTATATCAAATCTATTGTCGGAAAAAGACAGACAAGCACTCGACGATCAGTGATTTTTCGGCAATACGCTTGCAGAAACGAAATCATTGCCTATACTCCCACGCTCTATGCCCTGCCACGAACACGCACCATGCCCTACCACGAACACGATCCATGCCCTATCACGAACACGCTCCATGTCCTACCACAAACACACTCCATGCTCTACCACAAACACGGTCCATACCCTACCACGAACACGCTCGATGCCCTACCACGAACACGCTCCATGCCCTATCACGAACACGCCCCATGCCCTACCACGAACACGCTCCATGCCCTATCACGAACACGCTCCATGCCCTATCACGAACACGCTCCATGCCCTATCACGAACACGCTCCATGCTCTACCACGAACACACTCCATGCCCTCCATAAGAGGGTAATCCTTAACTGTAAAAACGACATCTACGTGTATGCGAGACATATGTGAGACATACGTTATGGTGTTGTTGTATCGCAGTAAATGTGATTTGCGCAAACATATTTCAGAAATTGTCACTTCACAGTGACATTAAGCAAGTAAAGTAATCGTTTGCTATTTCATACTTTTTTATATATATTTTTTACTATTAAAATAAAATGAACAGAGTGGCAAATACTTTCTAAAAAGATCATAATCTCGAGATGTTATGGGTAACATTCAGACATTTACACAGAAGGTAATTACCATGAACGCGGTATAATTTACGTCATACTTTTTTATATTTCCTTTGTATCAATCATTCATTTAATTATATTTACATTTCGGAAACTGTAGACGGTTTTTGCCATCAATATGAAAACATTTCGAGACAATTGCTTCCTCATCTTTTCCATTTCTTCAAGGAGGCCCTACGCAATTACAGTTTCATAACCCCATACATATGCAATTCAAAATATAAACAATAATAAACCATAAAAGGAAACTTTGTTTTATAAGATGAAACAAAACATACTGAAAAATAGAACAAAAATGATTAATTTTGTTTCTCTGTCGTGCTTTTCTTCCCTTGAAACTCCTGCTTATTTTGCTTATTTCTTAGTCCATAGCTTCTTGTATCAGTATTGGGTGTAATGAACTGTGTCATTAAATCATTGCTGGATTATTGGCAATGCTGTAGCACGGATGTACAGGACGGGGTTCTTGGGATTTAAAGTCCTGGTTGTATACAAGTGTCGGCTTGTAGGCTTTACATGGTGAGTTAAACGCACTGTTAGTTACTTGGTAGTTTATATAATAGATCTATTTATATATGTCGCTTTCCGATTTGCCAAACACCACATCCTAGGATTATTTTGAGAAATTCAAAGGGTTTTTGATCGATTGAACACCAAGCTGTGCCGGCAAACACAATGATTTTCCTGTTTTGCTCTGACCCAATTCCGTTCCAAAGATTGCTTAGCGCCACAAAATCTTCAGTACATAAGAAACAAACTAATATCGGGAAGCGTCTGAATTATACGCCCGTTCGAAATTATTGCGGGCTGTGAGATGCATCATTTCCGACATATCGATTTCTCTGTAGGTAAATGTCTCTTAACATATACCTTACTACATACAATAGACCCGATGCTGATCAAACGCAACTCTAGAAACACAGCAAAATAGGGACATCAACAAGTCCACAGGAATCCCCAAAAGTTAGGCATCTGAATAAAAAATAGGCATTTTTTCGAGGCAAGTAATTTCACATAATCATCGCAGCTGCAGCAAATCACAAGCCAGTTGTGTCGTCAACAATTGAGATTATATCGCCAAAGCGGTTGTCCATGAACAAAAAAATAATGAATGTGTTTTCTAATAATTTTGGAAAAAAACATGTTGACCGTCTGTATTTTGAAACATTCCTCGTAGAGTCTTTCCGTTTTATCAAAGTCACGTTCTAAACAAGAAACGTTTATTTGCTAATATTGCAAGCCGCCGACTTAATGAAATTAATGATTGCATCGGTCACATTTATGTTCTTTTCGTTCTTCGATCAACTAATTTGTATGACATGTCACGTAAATTTATCACAAATTGTATTTCTGCTTCATCAGGAGGCATTTGCTATCAGACTAATTTTGAATAGCAGAAGAAATTAAACGTTCAACAAATAAAGTTGAAAATCCAACGCAATTGCAACACCCATTTTTTATAACACTAACATGGTTTAAAAAATGTACAAATGACGATTACAAATAATGTACAAATTTCGATTACAAATGATGAAAGGTTACTTTTTTTACATACTATTAACTTTGAAGTATTGGCGCTAAACAATTTCGTTTAACTTGGGACCGAGATTGTAATGTTTAGTTTTTGCTTTTGTTTGTTTTTATCATCTTTCATTTTTTCTGCCGGTGCCATACGAAGACAGTGTGCCTAAAATATCCCACTAAGACTAACTGTAAACAAAATATTCCATAATATGCAACAATTGACTAGTATGCCGTTCTTCCATTACAAACCATACTCTCCGACTATTGACTTGTATACGGTACTTCCGATGCAATACTAATTCTCCAACTATTGACTTCCATTACAAACCATACTCTCCGACTATTGACTTGTATACGGTACTTCCGATGCAATACTAATTCTCCAACTATTGACTTCCATTACAAAACTTACTCTCCGACTATTGACTT
>JAVFBW010121485.1:0-14827 GCA_034783835.1 Mopalia ciliata
GCATGCTGGACAGGGTATCTACATATTGAGACAGACACAGACTTTTAACCACATACTAGACGGGACATCTACATATTGAGACAGGCACAGACCATTTACCCCATGCCGGAGCGGACGGGACATCTGCATATTGAGACAGACACAGACCATTTACCGCATGTGCCGAACGGGACATCTGCATATTGAGACAGACACAGACCATTACCGCATGTGCCGGACGGGACATCTGCATATTGAGACAGACACAGAAAATTACAGCAGTGCCGGACGGGACATCTGCATATTGAGACAGACACAGACCATTTACCGCATGCTGGACGGGACATCTGCATATTGAGACAGACACCGACCGCCACATGCTGGACGGGACATCTGCATATTGAGACAGACACCGACCGCCACGTGCTGGAAGGGACATCTAAATATTGAGACAGAAACCGACCATTTACCACATGCTGGACAGAACATTTATTGAGTGAACACAGGGGTCCACGTGGGATAACAAAATAAGTTAGCAATAGTTGGACTCATTTAACAACCTGATTTCTTATCAAGGAGCCGGTCAATTAATAGCTCAGAAACTCCCCAGTTCAATTGACAGCTAACATAAATCTAAGGTCGACAACAGATCAATGTTGTATTTTTCTGACACATGCATGCCTGCTTCACATAAAAAATAAAACGCATTTGTTGGATCCCGGATTTATGTAAAGAAATAATTATCATAAACGGCTTAAAGCAAGTTATACATGAATCGTAGATCGATCGATATATTTACCCACCAGTCTCCCCTTATATATATGTTTTTTGTTTTGTTTATTTACTATTTTTACAGTGTCCGTGTATGGGAGGAGCTTTAGAATAAATACTGGAAACAGTATTGAGCAAAAAGAATGCTGTGCGACTTATGTTGAGTGATTAGCTTAATAAATGTACATACCAGCATGATTTAAATATAAATGCCATCAGATCTGTTGGACTACATACATACACTTTGAGTGTCGTGTTTTATGCAAATACCAAACCATATAAATATAATACAGGTATATCAAACTACATATTATGTATTGATTTTGTTTTAAAATAAAGCCATGTTTTCAGTTTTATAAACGCTACATGCGGGATAAATACATTTGCATATACTAGATATATACGGAAATATATAAGATGGGAAACATTGGTATGGCAGATATGCCTACCAGGGGTATTCTGGAGTATTTTGTACACATACTTTTTGTGAAATACACCAATAGGCTATCAAAAAACGCTTAAAAATAAATATTCTGTGCTATGCTGTTACACCAAAAATACACAAAATCATAACAAAATACTCATAAACAAATTGTTTGCACAGAAATTTATTCTAGGGTAGGCATGTCTGGTTTCTGGTATTGACAACGCCTTCGTAGTTTATAAGACACTACGTTTCTATCTCATTCCAGAGATCGTTATCAAGAATAAAGTGACATGTTACTTAATACATATATGTACTTCCGACTTCTATATGCCTTTGAAAGAATCTAAACGAAAATAAACTGCCATAACAGGTCAGATATGTTGGTTTCGTGCTTAGTTTACTAGGGACATTATGCCTTGTAGTAAAATAGTAAAACACTTTGACGAGTTGGACATTTCCAGCCAAAATGAAATCATCAGTTAAGCCTGTGTTCTTTAGCTCACGACCAAGCAGAGTGTAATGTCTTCATTTTTTAAATTATTTTTTTAATTATACCAGTATATAGAAAGAAAATTTTGCTTTCCTCCACCGGATTCGAACTCGGTTCTCTGGCTGACAGGGCCAGCGCACTAACCGACTGAAGTTTATATAGATATTATTATTTTCGTTATTTTTGGGATAACACTTTCTTAGTATGAACAGATTCTAGTTCAGAAAATTTTGCAAGCTGAAACCCGTCCGGGTATCCGGCCGATTTGGTGTCTAACTCTGAGGGTCGTGGGTGCGATTCCCCACGGGTTTCAACTTGCAAAATTTTCTGAACTAGAATCTGTTCATACTAAGAATGTGTTATCCCAAAAATAACGAAAATAGTGTTAATCTTCCCTTTCTAAAGGACACAAAAAATTATTCATAGATATTATTAACAAATGGGATTGATGTTACAGCTACACATTTTTATAAGGAGTTGAAATGTTTTGTCCATATCATTGAAACTATATAGCTTTCTCAAATTTAGGGTTATGAAAATCATTTTACTTACAATATCTACATTTATATGGTCATATGACTCATATCACTATATTTATCTACTTGCCAAACATGTCAGGTGATATCCCATGCGGAAGATGATTTGCATGTCTAAAAATCCCGATAGACTGCCATAGCCCTGCATGAAATGCTTGCTATATAATTTAATTTAAATGGGAGAGCATACTTTATGCATTGTGTTACAGTGAATATTCAATTTTTAAGCGGGGTATTTAAAGAGACACACGGGTTAAATATTTATTTCTGATCCAGAGGCGGGCCTTATTCCAAAAGTTTTCGCACGGCAAAACATCGTATCTCTGTTTACTGTATATACAATACAACGAGATGCGATCTCTGTACATATGCGATGTCGAATTTCCTACCGGCTCATTGCACAGATTTTCAACAAAACAGTTCTCTATTCGAATTTGTTTAAAAACGTCAAGATTTGTTTACGATGGCTTAATCTAACCAAAACATTAAAGTGCTAATCATCTTAAATGTGAAAAACCATAAGTGTGTAGTTAACATCCTCTTGTTAGTTATCATAGCTGATGAAGTGTGGTGTTTCTTATGTCTCGCAGTTAGGGAAAGGTACTTGAATAGCCGTTGGATTTATCGGTAGACTCTCCATGATATAAAGAATCAGGAACAAATTATTTTAGTATTACGACTAGTTTTATGGAAAGAGGAAAACTTCCTTTTGACTCAAAATTTCAATTATAGTACATCCGTTTTGCAGTGTGAATAACGGTTTAATAACACGCTACAAAATTATGTTGCAGTTGTATTTTAACATACAGTAAGTAACTAAATGAATGTCTTGTTTGTTTGATTAATGTTTAACGTCGTACTCAAGGGTACTTCACTTATATGACGACGGATTGCCCACTTCACACTGTATACAGCCATATTACGGTGGAAAACCGGGAGGAAACCTCGTACAAACCACCCACGCGATTGCCGGAGCCACAACATGTGACTCGCTCATATACCTGATGGTCGACAGGCGGACTCGATCCGGTGAACGGTAAATCGAAGCATGTTCAGTTCAGGAAGCTCACTGGCTACTACTGAGCTACGGCCGCGGGCCCCCTTGGAATAGATAAAAAATATATATAATCACGCTGGACTATAATAGCTGGTGTAATACAACCATTCATCAAAGAACTAAAGCGAGAAAGATTCGAAGCAATGAAGTGTAAATTTTGACTCACAAGAATATACGAAGACTTTCCCTCCTTAGAGGGGTTCTGATAATTGGCTGAATGTATATTTAACTGCCACATTTATGATTCGAAAATACCTAGACCAGAAACAAAAGAATTCTACCAGTCAATGAAATATTGAATTTTATTCGAGTTAAATGTAAATAGAAATAGTATACAGAAAAACGTGGGATATATTTGATCTACATACAGAATTGAACAGGTGCGATCCCTTAATATTTTAAATGAAATCACCACCAAACGGAAAGATAATCTACAGGGTTATTTTAGCCAAGTAAATCTAAGTTATATTGATTAGAATGTATAGGTCACGAAATAGGAAACCCTCAAGCAAAATGTATTTCTTTTTAAGTATTATCATACACTGTCGGTGGGTCATGCCAATGTATGAATGACACCACAAGACCAGCCCAGAATACAAAACATGGCGCAAAAATGGCAGTAAAAACTTGTTGATTTGACAGCATGTCTCGGTTACAATGATGCTGACATGTATATACAACATCCGATATACGTAGTAAAGAGCAGAGGAAGTACAATAACTGGCACACCAATTAAGTAGTGGTTAGTCTGGATTTAAACATTGGTAACTAGATATATTGCTCAAGATGAAGTATGTTACGAGAGGCAGTTTTGGATATATATCCTACAGTATTTCCCATGTACATCCGCCAATGTAAACGAGTTTATTTATGTAATGGGATCAATTATTTAACGTTATGGAGGGTTAGTTCACAGCCAGAGAGTGTCAACAATGCTACTTTTTGCGGTCTATAAACGCACTAATCTAACAAAGCGGTGACCCAGGAATTCGCACGCGGATGCACAGCGAAGCATGTGGTTTCGTTGACAACGACGCTTTGTCAAGAGTGCTTTTCGTCACGTCTGTCATGAAAAGGGTAGATTGGCAACTCTGGGTGTAGGGCCCAATTTAGTTGGTGTTATTGGGGGTTTTACGTCGTACTAATGGGCATTTCACTAATATGACGACGGGTTGTCCACTTCCCATTCTGTTTAACTTAAACACCCCTAGCCTTAATACGAAGGAGAACGGATAGGAAACCTCGTATAAACCACCCCGCGATTGCCGGAGCCACAACATCTGACTCATTCATATACCTGATGGTCGACAAGAGGACTCAGTTTTGTTTGTTTGATTGTGGTTTAACGTCGTACTCAAGGGTGTTTCACTTATATGACGTAGGAGTAGTCGAAGAAGGATTTGTAATCGGACAGGCTCACCACTAAAGCCACGGCATCGCCGTTTTAGGATTATTCACTCTCATGACGGTCATCGAGGCCAGGGTCAATAAACTAACAAAATTTGGTACAATCACATGTCCGAACGCAAAGATAAACAGAACAGCAGCTCGGTCAGAACAAACTCCGCTTAGTGTCCGAAATACATTCGTTTTATTATAATATCAGTTGGTTGGGATTTCAAGCCCTACTTGACTTTACATTCAATGACTGAAATATTAATTACTACTGACTTATTTTCATATAGTTGTCGGAAACAAATAAGAACCCGGGTAAAAACCACGACATAGATGTACTGGTTGTTTTTTTTTTTCTAAAAAACGAAATTCTCAAAATTATTTTTGAATTCAGATGGTGGTATTAAGTCAAGCCATCGTGGCTGTGCCATTGCACGTAACAGAATGATCATTTGTTCACGGTTTAACAGCGGCTTAAAATCTTAACCCTAGATCAAGAATCGAGATAAAATACCTGCTGTTTATGCAAACCAAACCAAGAAAAACAACACGTAGAACAAACAAACGTTCTAAATGAACAAGATTTCCAATTATAAAAGGCATGTTAAATGGTCTAAAATTTAAACCAACACGATCGGATCTAAGTGCGAATTAAGAGTCTACATTCTGTGATGTATTGCGTAAAGACGCTATGGACAAGGAGTTAAGTTTGTGCCGAACAGTCACAGGTCACAGTATAATGTTCGTTATTTGTGAACAAAACCCGTTCCAATTCCGAGTTCTCTATTGTCTCAAATTCGGTGTCTGCCTTTGTATCAGCAAAGGTTCTCCTACAGCGTTTGTTTCCATTTCGATTGGGATTTAACGCCGTGCTTAGGACTATTTCACTGATATAAAAGATGCTAGCCTTTAATGTGTGGCGGGAATCAGCCTTGATATCGAGAGCAACACACACAGACAACGCAGGGACAAGACAATCGTCACAAGACGTAATACAAAGGCATTATAAAACAGATAGGCTTCGCCTTTCCTCATAGTTTGGGGAGCATCAGGGGTGAATTGCTCGAAAGACTATTGGTTGCTAACACAAGACTAGAGATAGACCTTCAATGTGACGTGATGATATCTATTAAAGGATCAAGTTTAGTAGTGCTTTGATCAACCGGCCCAGACAGGGCAACAGGAAGCCCTAGCACAGCCAACCGTGATTACTTTTCTGAACTATTCTTTAAAACAGACGTTAAACCTCAATTAATCAAAATCAAATGTAAGCGTTTTCCTCTTCTACCTTTCTCTTGTTTTCTCAAGAAAAACTTGAAGATCACAATGTATAAGCGACACTTTCCACGGTTCAATGGGAAGTCGTGTCGGTTTAAAAAAAAATCAAAAGAATATTTCGAGTAAAACTGCTCTTTTCTATATATTGTATATATATATCTATATATATAGAAAAACGGATTGATCCCACTGGCTCTAATTTCGGGGTCAGAAACTATCGGCAGATCCATATTGGGAAGTCTAAAGAAAAATTCTCAACACTGAACAGTGATTGTGATCACGTATATGGCTACAACAGGGCGTGGCAGAGTTGTGGGACTTACATGCACATCCGGGTCTCTAAGGGAAGAGCGGAAATTCTTTACTGGTCTTGCATCATGGTAATTGTGCCCACAATCAGTGCAGTTTAACCTAAACAATTTAAGTACGAATTATTCACATATCCGCTTGGTTTGTTTACATTCAAAATTAACCAAAAAATGACATCACACCAATCAAAAAATGTGGTTCAAATTCGGTCAGATTAAGTACAACTGCTTAGTGGAAGTAACGGAGCCGTTTCGCAGCTTCCGTGGAAAAACAAATAAATTATTTGACCACATGCAATAGGGAGGGGCCTAATTAAAATGTAGGAGTAAACTTAAAGCATTAGATTTTCTGCACGTGATTTGGACGGATTTACACTGGCTGGCCGATTTATTAGTCAGACACGAAACAAGTCATGTTTGTTTAATTGGAGCTTAACATCGTGCATAAGATTAGTTAATTCATACGACAAAGTGCTGACAAAGTGCCAGCATAACGGGTAAAGGAAAGCACCGTCGACGTCACTAGAAACAAACAACGTTTCACAACGTCATAACGTCATTCTATTGTTACATCGTGTCATTTTTTAATATTACATCGTGTCATTCCAACGTAACCATAACGTCAATTTCTAAAAAATTTATACACTGTTCTTTTATAATTCTAACGTAACCATAACGTCAATTTTTCTAAACAAGTTATGGAATGTTCTTTTCTTATTTAAAGTATAATTGTTGAGATTTAACCATAGCTTGATAACGGTCTTAGCATCGAAATCGAAACGTCGCTACCGAATTATATTCAGAAGTTGTACATCCACATCAGTCGCCATGTCTTACTAAAAGGAACACGTTTCCAGCCTTTTTATCAAAATCCCTGAACCTATTTCGTAATGTGAACAGAAAACAACATAACAAGATGCGACAATACAGAGAATGAGCACAACGATGTTGCCTGAAATTGTTTATAACAAAAAGTAAAGTAATATACCATTTTTTCAGAATATAAGAATATAAAAACTACTGAAAAGTAAAATATTACAATAACTTGATAGGTACTATGCTTAGGAAAACATGATATATAGTTTTTGTCGCATTAAAACTTATTGCAAATAAAAACTGTAATAATGATAAAAATACACATACAATCTTTACTTTTCGGAGGATTGCCAAAGTCTTACTTCAATAGTACAGAACTTGGATAAAAAAGAAATCATAATTTGCTCCTGGGTATCTTCTTGTTGCAGTTTTGACAAAATCTCATACTTCACAATGGCACATGCCGACATACAGCATTGTTCATGAAAGATCTCAGTTCATTCCACGTCACGACAGTCATCTGTGATTGGTCATTAAAGATAAACCAGTCAGCACCTTTTGTAATATGATTTTCAGATAACGATTTTTCTTCTGATTTTTCGAAAAAGTTTTCTTCGATTTGTGAGAGCGCAAAAGTCGCATCCGATTACCGATTGCAGAATGCTCACATTTTTGTGTGAGTACAAACCGTGGAAATGAAATCGGACGGATTATGATTGATGATATCGGACGATATAGCTAAAGTAAAATCAGACAAAATAATCGTTGTTTGTGAATGCACTATTCGATCTGTATTTGCCACAACTCAGATTAAACATACATACACCAACACTCAACTATAAGTCCAATTCTCTTCTTTGAGTACCTTATTTATGGGGTCCAAATTGCTACTCGACCAAACAGACATCTTTTGGCATTGTCGTAAACACATCCGAAGTACCAAAACGATTTTCTGTTCGTTCGCTCTGTTGTCTATAAAACGGTTGTTTAGTTCTAATGGGAAACAATAAGGGAAGGAGGTGAAGCTAAGTCTATAAATAAGAAAAGTTTCTGAAGTCCAAGATCAACAACAATGTAAACCGTTCTATTATCTGAGTTGTCCATGGCCTCTGCTTCGCTTGCGTTTGCGCACACAAACACCAGCTAAAACCAGAATTATGACCAGACCTGCGCATCCACCAATAGAAATTCCAACAATCGCTCCAGTGCTCAAACCTGTTAACAAAGATAATTTAATTATAAATATATGTGGTTACGAAATTATTACATAAAAATATAGTAAGATTCTTAAGTCGGGACATATTCTCCGATGTCATAATATGTCAATGATAATTTAATTGCAAGTGAACGTATAAGTAACAAATTATGACATCCACGTAACAGAATTCTGTAGCCAGAACTCGTGACTATAGTGGGATACTGAGATACTTTAGTCGGATATGGTTTACCCTTTCGTAGATTGTCTTGTTACTACTCGTTGCTCCACAGATTAAGAAAAAATTATCATGTATTATGTACATAATTTCTTAAGACGTCAGATTTCAACTGCATAAAAACTCTGAAATGCGACAAAAGTAGTACGAAATCAATAAAAATATATTTATCCGGTTGCTTTGCAATTTTTTCCCAATTGATAAAAACCACAAAATGACGAAAACATGCAAACTTATATTAATGTAAAGCTGATGGCATGGTGTTACAAAGATTCATATTTAACAGTTAAAAAAAAAATCCTATCGAACAAACAAATAACAAATTCAGCAAATCAGATATTCTACATAGCATTATATTTATATATGTTATGAACTTGCTTCATATTGTTGATACCTCTCTCCCATGTTGGATGGTAAACTGAGTTACATATGTTATTTATGCTATATCTTTAGTGTATTGGTCTGTTTTAAAAAAGGACAACATAAGTAAAAACACTTTGTCTGGTACTGTTAAAAATCAATTTTAACAGCGTCACGAACGAACTGAACATATTTTAACACCAAATACTTGAGTAGCCTCATGAAATATGAAGTTGCCTTTTGATCATTTACAGCGCCGGACAATATTGGCTAGTTTATTTCTCACCTTTAGGTTCAGTAGGGGTTACAACTTTACAAACGACACCGACGTCCTGTGAGTGGAGTTATTCTTTGTCTTTGGTAAACGTAAACATTGAGTCATGGGGTTATCCGAGCTGTAACAGGTCAACTTGTAGGGCCAAAGTTTACCTGTGCCACTCTTAAATGTTCCCCTCTTTGCAATGGATGAACTTAATCTAAAAGATAAAACTCAACTATAGCACATTCAGTATACATATTGGACAAGACATACACCAAATTCGACAAACAATAGTTTGACTGACTGTTTGATATTATTGTGCTTCAGTAAATTAAACTCAACAAAGTTTTACGTATTTTAAGGCAGATCAGTATCTCAATATTTTTCACCAGAAACCTCAGGGGTAGTTTTTACAAGGTTCTCTCTTTAGGATTTCCACTGTATGTAAGGAGGGAACAGTGTGAAGTGGACAGTCCGTCGTTATATATGGGCAATACACTTGAGTAACCCCCAATCAAAGAAGAAAAACCCCTTCGTTTAAGATTACTTTCTGGCATCTAGCTAAAATCCTCTGAGGTAAGACTAAAAACCAAACATGCTGCCCTTCGACACTTTTCTATTTCGAGTTGTGTCTCCAATTATGTCTCCAATTGTGAGTCTAATCCTTTATCTATACATGATACAGGATCGGGGCAACTTAATCCGGTGTTAGATGTACTTATTAAAAAGAAAATGTTTTAACTTGGACGTTGTATCAACATTGTAGCACACCGATGACGCGTCATTAGATGTAAACCCTTCGTCACAGATCGTTCCCCAATAGTTATACATCATCAGCTCCAGTCGACCTGATCTGGCGTCTGGTCCGTCCACAAGGCGTACAGTATAATCCGGTATCTCCTGGGGCGTACCTAGTGTGAGAATTGCATTCTTATGGAGAACACTGCTAACAAAATAGAGTTTGTCTATAATTATTTTTCCCAAATATTATAAAATATTTTCCCCAAATATTATAAAATATTAACCTTCGTAATCTATCAACCTCCAAACACATGCTGATGATGGGCATGTAAATCATATTCTATTTATTACAAGGCCAAGCCGTTGTTCAGTTAGCGGTTAATTCAACCCTTCACAAGGGGCGACTTCTGACACGAGATGTAAAATGAAAGGTACCGGTACGTTTAGTTAGCTACAAAGGTGAAAATTGGCACATAGCTTACTAATTATTATTTAAGAACAAACTATAAGATCAATGTACAATTATTTTCCACAAGGTTGGTCGAGAAAGAAAGTGCGTTTGCCTGTTTTAATAACTGAATCCATATATACTAATTGTTTTGAGGTAATACTTTGACTATGCCAAATCAAAGAGCCTATAAAATCAATCATAGTAGACTAGTGTTGTTTGGATGACCCTCAACACTACTTCGATGAACTCTTTCGTCGATGTCGCCCTCAGTTATATGAGCTAGTCACCCGATGTGGTTATGGTAATCATGAGCGGTTATTTTACGATCTTTCCTCCCTCTTTTTCACATAATTTAAGGATGAAATTTTTGTTACGATATTGAAATTTCAATTTAGACCATGCTGAAAATCCTATTCAACATAAATGAAATGTTTCGACATAGCTGCTTTTAGACTTGATTAAACAAATTGTACATAAGTAAAATAAAAGTAAAACTGATTCACAATTGGTAAAATTAAATGTAGAAAAGATAAAACTGCTTGGCATACAAAAAATAGATATGTATACTTGTTAAATTATTTTGACGATGAAATATTGCGTTAAAATCGGGGTGGAAAAAAAAAATGAATTTACCACAGTATATCGGAATAAGTTCACAGGGCGGCCAAGTCGATCCCGGGTAAACGTCACCGGGATACGGATGGGTGCAGTTCAAAATCGAGTCTTCCTGCCCGGTACAGTTGATGAAGGCTGCATCAAACCACATTTTATGTGTGTCCACCTTAGGCGTATAAAATACATATGGATGAACAAATCTTGCACCATCTCTACAAAAGAAAAACGATTAAAACATCAACATAATTCCTCGATTTAAATCCCAATTAATTGTTGCACTTAAATTTGTTAACACCGGAGATATTCCATAGAGTATAAGCACAGCAACAAAAAGTAGATCCATTTCAACTGAACCGTTTACCCGACCTAAACAATCACGGTGGAAAATATACAATCCACAGACTTTACAGTTTCTGATCAAAGAATAAAAACTAATACCTGTTCTTATATTGGCAATAATAACTGATGTTGTTGATGGTCTGTACTTAATTCTCTCCTGTATAATCACAATTAACTTATTTCGACTTTAAATGTGTTGTGTGTGTGGTGTGTGTGTTGAAGGGGGGACTTTGTGTTGACCTGGTGCATTTGACTGCGTGTATTAACCTGAAGAAAGGCCTTTAACCCAAATCAAACAAACATTCGATTTTTAATTGATGTCCGATTCAGCCCATAACTGCTCGAAGCTCGTTCAGTACCAAAATGAATCACAGAAGCCTTTGTCATTGACAATGCAAAGGCTAAACAATTTGAAATCGGCGATTAAGCCATTGTTGCCATGCTAACCAGGCGTTGTTGAGCTTCCTTCAGATTAATGCCCATCTCATTTAAAGACTTGTCATTTGATTCGCGATAAGAAAACATAAAAAACATGGAACAGGAATCGCATCTTAAGATATATATTGTTGATTTTTTCGGTGGTCTGTGCTCTCATTACATATTGGACAAATTTTTTTTTTTTTTTTTTTCTTGCTTTGCTCTTGCCCCAGAAACTTTTACTGTTTGGATCATGATTCTAATTCACTTCGCACAATAAACCAATGCCGCAAGCAGCATGATTGATTAATTGATTTATTTTGAATTATTGATTGATTACAGGATGCTTAAGGGTGTTTAACATTTATAAAGACGGTGTATTGCAACAGTAATTGACACCAGTATAACTAAGCTGTGGCAGGTTTAAGTAATGTTTGAAAGTTAATATTTCCTCCTGTATTAAGTAGCTTAATCTACACATCGAGAATTGGTCGACAGGAACATAGTTTTAAAAATGGCTCATATTCGATAAAATTTATTGGCATTCAAGTATCGTGGAAGACTTTTTCTGAAGCGTCTTTTACTACTTAGCTCAGTTGTCCGACAGATTCTTAGAAAAATATGGCTATAATGGTACCCATAGAGGTTCTTCCTTCTTGGCGCTGGCGGAACCCTTCATAGGTTTGTCGAAAACTCTCACATGAACTGTTTCATGTATTTCTCACGTTCTTATTATAAACGTTTTCGTCATAATGGTTTCATATATATGGTATCTTCTCTAAAGATCGTTTTGTTAAAATGGTTCCATCAATTGTAAAGAACAGTTTTGCTGTAATGGTTCCATATATATGGTTCTATCTTTTCTAAAGAATCATAATAGTTCCATATAGACGTTTAAATCGTTTCCAAAAGAACCGTCAAAGAACCATTATTTCAAGTGCATAGTCATGGCAGCTTTGGAAGCCAGTATAACACTTTTGAGTAGATTTATATAAATTGTTGAAACATTTCTGTGAGAGAAAACAATCGTTAAATCATAACATTGGGATAATACATCGATGGAATGTGTTATTTTCATACAAGCAAAACGCAAATTTGTACTCTATTTTGAAAAAATAAATCCCATTCTAAAAAATTAGGAAACTAAAAGGCACACATTTTCTTCCGTTTTTATTAATATCTCTCAGCTTATTTTGTAATGTGAACAGAAAACAACAGAATAAGATTTGACAATACAGATATTGAGTACAACAATGTTGTCTGAAATTGTTTTATCAAAAAGTATGGACATATACCATAATTTTCGTGATGTGCTATACAGAAATCTTGTTTACAGGATATAACAAGCACCGAAAAGTAAAATATTACAATTACTTGACAGGTAATATGCTTGGGAAAGTGTTTATATAAAGTTCTTAATCAATTATAACATATTGCAAATAAAAAATGTAATATGGATATAAATACACATGTAAACATCTCTATTTTTCCGAGGATTCCAAAATCTTAATTCGATAGTACAGACATGGGATATAGGGATATCTTTTGCTCATTGGTATTTCCGTGTTGCAGTTCTGACAACACCATATACTTCATAATGGCACATGAGACAGTCACTAGAGTTCATAAGAGATCTCAATTCATTCCAAGTCACGACAGTCGTCTGTGATTGGTCATTAAAGATCAACCAGTCAGCGCCGTTTGTAATATGATTTTCTTATGGTCCTCTCAAATAACGATTTTTCTTCTGATTTTTCGAATAACCTTTCTTCGATATGTGACAGAACAAAAGTCGCAACCAATTATCTATTTGTTGGTTGTTCTGATTACCGATTGGAGTATGTTCTTATTTGTGTGTGAGTACAAACGGTCGAAATGAAATCGGACGGATAGTGATTGATGATATCGGACGATAAATCGAAAGTAAAATTGGACACAATAATCGTTGTGTGTGAATGCCCTATTCAATCTGTATTTGCCACAGCTCAGATTAAACATACATACACCAACACTGAACTACAGGTCCAAGTGTCTTCTTTGAATACAATATTAATGGGGTCCAAATTGCTACTCGACCAAACAGACTGCTTTTGTCATTGTCGTAAAAACATCCGAATTACCGAAACGATTTTCTGTTTGTTCGCTCTTTTGTCCATAAAAAAGTTGTTTAGTTCTAACCAGAAACAATAAGGGAAGGGGGTGAAGCTAGGTCTATAAATAAGAAAGGTTTCTGAAGTAAAAGATCAACAAGATGTAAATCGTTCGATTATCTGAGTTGTTCGTGGCCTCTGCTTCGCTTGCGTTTGCGTACACAAATCCCAGCTACAACCAGAATGAAGACCAGACCTGCGCATCCCCCAATAGAAATTCCAACGATCGCTCCAGTGCTCAAGCCTGTTAACAAAGATAATTTAATAACAAATGAATGTGGCTACAAAACGATGACATCCTTGTATAGTAAGATTCTAAAGTCAGGACTTTACCGATTCTCCGATGTCATAATATGTCAATGATAATTTAATTACAAGTGAATATATAAGTAACAAATTATAACATCCACGTAGCAGAATTCTGTAGCCAGAAATCGTGACTAATGTGGGATACTGTAGTCAAAAATCGTCGGATGTAGAGGGATACTGGGGTATTGTAGTCTGATATTGTTTATCCTTACATAGATTGTCTTCTTACAAATCCTTGCTTCACAGATTAAGACAATTTTATCATCTATTATGTACATTATCTCGCAAGACGTCAGATTTCAACTGCTTAAAAGCTATACAATGCGACAAAAGTAGTATTAAATCAATTAGAAAGTATTTATCCGTTTGTTTTGCAATTTTTTCACGAATGAACTGAACATATTTTAACATAAAATACTTGAGTATTCTCCTGAAACACGAATTTGCCTTTTGATCATTTACAGCGCCAGACAATATTGGCCAGCTTATTTCTCACCTTGAGGTTCAGTAGGGATAACAACTTTACAAACGACACCGACGTCATGTGAATGGGTGCAGTTATTCTTCGTCTTTGGTAAACGTAAACATTGAGTCATGGGGTTATCCGAGCTGTAACAGCTCAACTTGTAGGGCCAAAGTTTACCTGTGCCACTCTTAAATGTTCCCCTCTTTGCAATGGATGAACTTAATCTAAAA
>JAVFBW010121496.1:0-14827 GCA_034783835.1 Mopalia ciliata
TTTGAAGTACTTCTCTGCAAACCAAAAATCGATTTCAAAGATACGTTTTATTAAATTTAGAACATAAGATTTGAAGCTAGGTGGCCATGTTTGTTTTTATATTACCCGTGAACTCTTGTGACATTTGAAATCTCCCAAGGTGTACGGGTTATTATCCGCCTGCAAATTGACCAATCAGAACACAACAAATTTGGTTGACGGATAATAAAGTTAGTTACTCTATTGCAGCACATACATGTAGACAAACTACTCAGTTACTAATCTAACTAATCAGTTTAGTGGGCTTTATAGTTATTCTGTAAAATTATATAATCGAGGGAGACTTTTGTACTTCTCGATTGGCATGTATAGCAGTTAAACTTGGGTAAAATTATCATCTTTCTGTCGTTATAGAAAGTTGAAGATTAACAGTATTTTCTTTATTTTTGGGAAAACAGTTTCTTAGTTAGAACTGAAAATGTTGTAGATTTTTCCAGGTTGAACCCAGTCCGGGAATCGAACCGCAAGCAGTAAATGACGGCCACCTCGATCGCTCAGCATTCTTGTGGCCGTATTCCTGTTTGAGCTATTGTATGAATGTTCAAATAAGGTAAATGTCCCTCATTACTTTGGTTAGATGAGTAAAAATACATTCTGAAGTTTCATGATACGGTTTTGCCGTCGTTGGATTTACCGGAAACAGTCGACGTATTGTTGGCCTCCATTGTTCGACAAATAAAATTGAAATATCCGTAAAACTTTGGAGTAAAGGAAGACTGTTTAGCTGTTACTCATCCATCCACCCACTTAATCTATTCAACTTTCATCCGATATAAAAATAACCATGGTAAATAAAACAGTATTTTGGATTCATTTTCTGTGGGTTTCCGTGTTTTCCATGCTTACAGTATACACTTATCATGGTGGAACTTAACAAGCACGGTCCATATGACATTGGTATTGTTGCTCATTGGTGGAACAATTAGTAAGCCATTGTTAACAATTGTATACAGCAGTCTTGTCTATTGTAAATATTCCAGTATGGTGTTGTGTAACTAAACTCATGAGTGGAAGAGCAACGATAAATATTTGATCCATAATAATAAAACTATATTTGTTTAGCTTTAGGAGGTAAGTATAAAATGTATTTCCGTTAGAAAATTGGCATTTGCCATTAATCTGATGATGGGATAGTTACCTGCGACAACCGTAGAACCCATTGAAAACTTTTGAATAAAGGCAAACTGCTCCTTATTCACGTACAAGCTTGGTGATATCTTACTGGCATTCAAATACTCGATTACGTACATTATTAGAGTGGTAAATAAAACAAAAAACAGAATAAAAAGGTAAGAGGACTTCTGAACTCTTAATCTGATGTTATATTATGAAGAATTACTTTATATTATTATTAATTAATGAACAAACACTTACACTCAAATACTAACAATCTTTTAAACTGTAAATTGCCTTTAGTCATGACACGAAAACGCCAACAGTCTATTCACCATATCAGATTGATATATTCTTTTAAATTATCATGTCTCATTAGATATGTGATTTACCGCCCAAGCTTGTTTTCTCCTTAATTCTATGTTCTGAAAAACGAATACAAATATTAAAAATCTTGTGGAGGCATTCCTGGCTTATATCTTTTTAAAAAAATCCCTCTTTGTCCTTATTTTACATTTGACAACAACTTTAGCTGGTTGCTTGCTTGGTTTATCGGATGTTGTTTATAGCCGTATATTTTATGTGTTCTGTTGTGTTTAAAAGTAATGTCAATACATTTGCCGAGCAAAATTGATAGACCTATTGTTGAAATCATGCCTATATCGCTAAAGAGCCAAATATGAGTGGATGTTTTTTGATATATTTACCTAGAGTCTTCCGTCTTCATAAAACAAGTTTACAGAGTTTCCGGATTAGATCCTATTACATTGCAGAAATCTGGGAGTGTAGATTAATATCAACATTAGAGGCATAGCTCATTCATAGGATGTGACTATTGATTATGTTTTACGTCATTGTTGTTTCTTAGATTTGCACAAATGTCTGCTGTCCAAACAATAACCATTGGTAAAATCAATTAGGCTTGGAATTGTTGGGGGAATTTTTTTATTCATAATCGAAGGCTGGAATTCGTAACAATTAACAGCACACTGCTTTATTGAACATACTTTCGTGGGAAATATTAGTGAAAGCCCTTGGTGTATATCTTACGGACAAGTTACACCTCAACGTTCATGTACAATGTCATATAAAGTACTAGGGTTTCTGAAAAGAAACTGTACCCGCGTTAAGATTGTCAATGCCATAAAATCTATCTATATTGCTTTGGTAAGAACTAGAATTGATCCGCAATGTAATTAGGAATTCTTATCAAAAAACACATATTAAGCGAATTGAAAGTTTTCGACAGCGTTTTATCAAATTTCTGTCTTTTACAGCATCTGGTTATTACTGACTCTTTAGCTCTTTGTAAATATTTTATTTCCCCTACATTTGATGGTAGGCCTTAAAATGCTGATTTACTGTTTCGCTTAAATTGTGTACAAATTTGAGTGGACATCTGAATAAGACTGTAGATACATTATAACATCTACAATAAAAATAACGATTTCCTTTGGGCACTGCGTCTCCCCTCCATCTGTAGAACCTTGTGTTATATACAGGTGAAAACACCATTCTATCCATTACTACTCTCACAGTCAACCGACCATACGCTGGTTACATATCTCATAAATTTCCTGTAACATTTTATGACTTAAACGCAAATATCTTCGACAGCACAATTTACTAATTTAAAAAACAATTCCAATCCATTGGTCTATAGACTTTTGGCCACTATATCACGAATATTTACAACTTGCACTGTCAGTCAATTTGATTTCTAACAGGTTAAGTTATCGTCTATCCATTCAATGAAATATATTTTTTTTTATTCCGGAAACTATCCGAATATTATCTTATGTAATTAGACGACTATGTCAACAACTCAACGACACCAATGACATATTTCTGAATGTACGTATATTATTGGTGTTGTCAGGCCGTTTCCAAGAGCACAAACAGCCTGTAAAAACTGAGATGAGTATATAGTCTACATAAACATCCCGCGTAAAACAAACATTAGACCTGTATTGTAGAGAAAGAAACTGTTGCTTGCCTCTCCTTGGATTCAAACTTGGTGGGGCTGGATGGCTGCGTCGGCGACCTAACCGATTAAGCCACAAAGTCTTACCGCAGAACGGTCCATTTTTTACAAAAACACAATATGTAGACTAGAAAATAATCTTTTTGGAAATATTTAACCGGAAGGCGATGGACTATATAGAGGTTATATCCACAGTGGCAATTGATGTTCCTCCAAGCTAAATAAAAAAGGCAATATTCGTGAGCCATAAATTACAACCATTAGTCAGAGGGGATGAGTTTGCATGGTATCAGAGCTCTGTTCCAAGTTGGCATGTAACTGTTTGGTTTCTGGATCAACAACGTGTCTGTCAAATAAAATGTGGGGGAAAACTGTTCTCAAGGTCGTATGTACATTAAAGTCGATTGGTAAAATATCCTCCTTTCTTTCATTCTGTACAGAAAGCAAATATTTTGCAACATGGAACTCAAGTGATAACAAATGAACACCTAAACAAATATTTGCCTAGCGCCAGCTGTTACTCATCTGTTAGAACAAACCGTTTGCAAACATATATTGTCGAACTATATGTTTTCACCTATTGTTAAATTCTCTTGGTTTGTCTTATTGTGGCCTTCTGCCATACTCAATGATATTATACTTACATCATGCGAATCGTCAATTTCTCACCCTATCTTATTAATGTGTGAAATCGCGAGGAAGCCTAATAAACACCACCTATGCGATTTCCTATGTGGGAGGAATCCTCTTCAAAACTCCATCAGCGATTGTGAATCATTATCTTAAGCTTTAAACAAACCCCTTTAAAGCCAGAAGGTGCCGAGTAACGAAAGCCAAGTATCCAAATTCGCATGCATTTGTTTTATTTAGAACATTGCGTGTTATATTTAGTTTTTTTGTTTCACTCTACCTTTTTGACGTATTTTTTTCTAGGTAACCACTAAAACAACACCAAAATTATTAAATTTAAAAGATTATTGCTGGCATATTATTAATGATTATTTAAGGTCATGTAGTGGCAGCTATATTAAAAACACACTACGCTGCAACATGCACTTTGTTACAGACAATTATAAAGACGATTACATTGTTCTCTATTTAAATATTCTTAATAGTTTTTACCTTGGATGGACAAAACACAGTAACAATATAAAGTAAACATGCACTCTGGTGCTATGACCTGAGGAAAACAACCCAATACGTGTAGAAGAGTGACAGGCGCAAATTCGCACATCCGTAAAACTTTAGAGTTTCACATTGAGTTAAGGAAGACTTTGTTCTGTTACTTATCCATTTACAGAGCGAAATTTATTAAACTTTAACTTGACACAAAAAGTAGCATGGTAAACCCCTCGATTTTCTGTGTGTTTTCCGTGCTTGCCATGCTTATATTATACACTAATATCATGGTGGAACTCCATTAATAAAGCACAGTCCGCCAATTGTAAACAGCATTACTCAGTCATTTGTTCTAGCTCAAGGTCCTAAACGTTTTGTCGGAGACTTCAGCCCGCCACACACGAGAGGAACTAGCTGAGATACCAGCCTCGAGAGGGCGGGAGCTGAGCTGTTTCCCCCATCTGCGCTGAAGTTTTAGTGAGATTTCTGCCTCGCGAGGCCGTGAGGAAAATTTCTATCCAGTTTGATATTATCCTCGCGAGGCCAGCAACTCACCGTTTGCGGACGTCGTAAGCTACCGCCTGAGCTCGTAAAAGTAACTGACTAATGCGAACGCGTTGCTGTGTCACATGGCATCAACATTGTGTCTGATTTGACATGATATTAAAAGATGTTACCTTACTAGAGGTCTGAAGGCAAGTTGGCTCAGGAGATAGCTCACTCGTTTGCTGCGGAAAAAGTAGTGAGAATGTAGCTGAGCTCCAAGCCTCTCATGGTCGGTAGCTCAGCCATTTCCTCTCGTGTGCGACAGGCTTTAGTCTCATCAGGTAAATGATAGAGTCACATGTTGTGGCTCCGACAACCGCGGGGATGGTTGTTACAAGGTTTCCTCCCGGTTTTTCACCGCATAAGGCTACATGTAGGTGCAGTGTTAAGTAGACAACCCCTCGTCATATAAGTGAAATACCCTTGAGTAACCCAGGTTCGAGTAATTATTATAAAAACCTGTGTAGATTTAATTTTGTATACTAAAGAAATGAAATCAAACATCCAAATTTAAACAAACTATATTTATTTTACATACAATGTAAACACAATTATTCTACTCTTTAATATGCAACCCTACTACCTAATAATAGAATAATGCCCGCACTCAATGTCTGTTTAATTGTCATTCCAAATGTCTCTTGACAATCCTGAAGTTTTACTGTTGGTATATGGGCGTGATTTAGTCCACCAATAATCAGGACGCGACGCGTTTCCTTATGCAATAATTCAATTAAATTAGTAACACCGCCACACTTATCACGATTCACTTCATCAACCGTAGATAGATTGCAGTAAAGAATATACGGGAACCACAGGATGAAACAGATGAGGGGGTACATAAAGAACCAAGAAAATTATAAACAATAACTTTGCAGAAAATCTCAGTCTAAAAGAAGTTGGAATGCTCCATAGAACAGAAAGGGTTAGTGCTATCAGTCTTGTCCGGACAGACAAAGGGTTAACTCATTTAAACATTAACCAAGGTCGCTTTTATTTATCTTGAGAAAATATCTTACAGACCTATGGAATCCATTTATATTCCAGTGTGTTTGATTAGTATATATGTCATACTCAAGAGTTTTATAAACTCTCCAGTGACAACAAAATCTCCAGTACTTGATGGAAAATAAGTAATCATGAGAGGAAATCTCTGAAAAAACACCAGTACAATAGCTCAAGTCACCAAATGTGACTACCTCATATACCTAAACAGGTACGGTACATCGAAGGAAGATCAACATTCCGACTCGATTATCAAGGAACCACCGTGCGGCCTCTTAATGTTCCAGGACAATATTAACCATAAATACTTCTATGGTCATACGCTAACAAACAGGTATGTCAAATGTACACTCATCAGAAATTAGTTTGGCAGGTAAAAGGGTTAATCACATTCAATTGTGATGTTTATACCTAAACAACGTCTCAAACATATTTACATGGCTACATTTAGACATCTCATTTAATATCTTCATCACCGATCAAAATTAACACACACAAAAAACAAAAACTTTCGAATGCTAAAGGGTTAATGTTGTTTGCATTATGTTTATACTAAAAGCCGGACTCATTTCCATTAACCATGATTGGTTTAGCATCGCCATTTAATAATGTCATTTAGATATGTCATCACAAAGAAACGATCTGTGACACTAATTAATATTTTTCATTGGCGTCTTTAACTATGAACAATCTGACATAAGCCGTGTGCCTTAGTACGCTTTCACTGGCGCAATTAGTGTACAAAAATCAACAAACATTGTACAATTTACTTTTAAAGAGGACTTTTTCTGAACGGAATGCACAGAGCTTTGAGTAGGCTACATACAGCACGCAATGATTCTCGATGTCAAAGTTTAACATGTTTACATGAATGACTCGTATGCCGATCAAAATATAAGAAAAATTATATCAATGACGTTTTTAGTCATCATCATCACCGGTTATGTGATGAATTCATATGATCATATCATACGATCACCCTTGGAAATGTGTGTGGCACGAAAACACTCGCATCCCACAAAAACATTAACACAGTCCGTACCTATTTCCTATTTGAATGTATTTCTCTAACCAACAAAAACGCACCTAAAGAGCCACCAGTAAGTGCACAAAATATAAGTTCGGCGAGTCAAGCAACACACATGTATCAGGAATCGGTTAGAAAGTGGGTCTAAATTCACCTTGAATCTCACCGACAAACTTCTGCAACGGCAGCCTTGGCTAACATCTGGGGATGGTCAATCATTTTCTCCTCCACACCGAAGAGTGCCTTTTTGCTTATGAGGTCAAATGCGGTGAAACAAGTCACGTGACCACTATTTTTGGACTTCCGGTTCCGGATTTACCTTATGAGTAAGAATCCAGTGGCGCTTTTGGCCTGAGTGCAATAGATGTGACGTCATATCCGGTCAAAGTAAGCAAAAGTGACGATTTCAACAGTCACCTGAAAGAAACCGACCAATCACGGCATACTTTAATTTATATATGTATAATATAGGCCTGTTTATGCACTTTATTACGCAGTGAACACATTTTCTGTCCGATTTTAATTACAAGACTTATAAAGCACCAAAGTTTAATAAAGTTCAAAAACTGAAGTTGCGATTTTAATAATATTTTAAAGACATTGCATTATTTATCTTGGGATTTGGATATTTGGATGAATAGATTAAAAGTTGTAAAATCCCATCGGAACGGTATTCTTCAGCTTGTAAAACCCATACCACAGCCTTTGGCAACCATTACTACTTGACTGACCAGGATAGGTCATATAGCAACGCTTTCTTCTCGTAATCCGAAGGTCGACGGTTCAATCCCATCTAGATAAAATTATTTTTTTTATTTCTGTTAAAGGTACAGTGTTACAGCGAAATAAAGCTTTTATTTTTTCAGAGAAAAAAACTTGAATTTAAAAGCCATATAACCGTTTGTACTGTTATAACCTTTAGAAAGCATTGAGTCACGTTCACAACATTAGTCGAGGAACTAACGAGACTCTTTTAAAAGACTGATTTTGCAATTTACCTAAGGGACTAGCCGGCTGCTGTGGTTACACATACAAAACGTGATTTCTGGGATTCGGAGGGAATCAGTAATTTCCCCAGAGTAGATTCAGCAGAACGATAAGTCCTCTAGTACACAAGGGTGTTATCAGGGGTGAACTCGATTTGCGGTCTTTCTGGATTATATTGTAGTTTACTGAATGATGTTCAACTATGTTCGAGATTTAGCTTACAGCTATTGAACAAAATCAGCATTGGATAATTAGGTGTACATACTGCTTCTCCAGCAACCGATTATAACGGATAAAAAACTTTTTAGTTCATAAGGATTGGGATCAAGAAATCTTTTCGTCAAATAAGACATGTATTCAAATTTTAAAAGGTGCAGCCTATACAATGAGATTTGAAGTGCATAGGTATATAGAAATATGATGCGAACTAATGTGTTTCCGGGTTCCAGGTTATGCGTATGGCTAAATAGTAAATTCGAATAATGGTACCTTTGCGTTTCTTTGTTATATATGCAGATTTGTGTTTAAAAAGGACGCTGCTTGTACAGCATCTTTGCTTCACGCCAAAGAAGATTGTCTGTATTTATATGTTAAGCTCATTCGGCAGAATGTTGGCTCTTTAGCGGCTATGTACCGGGTTCCATACGTATTTGTGTTTCTCAATATATATAAAATGTACATTTCAACGGTTTCTATACAAGTTTTACGAACTTATTTGGCGGTAATTATCCCTTTAACCTGATATCCGAATACATATACATGAAATACCCTTTAGTACAACGCTATAATTCAATCAAACTAACAAGGAGTGTCAGTACAGGGAATATTAAGCTTTACACAAGGTGTATACAGGCAGAATCATAGAATGAACTGAAGGTAATCGTGCATTTTATTTAAGGTAGTTAAGCGATGACAGAAACAATGGAGCCAGTAATTGGGTTTTACACCTGTTGGTCTTCCTTGACATAAACTAAACTTGATGATGCTGCTTTTGGCAGAAAATGTCACGGTCTCATGGTGGAATTCTCAGGTTACCCACATAGCAATTATAAGATTAAAGTCATCAAGTAAATGTATGGAATAAAAACACAGCAAGTATGAATGTCAGAAATACAATAAGCGGTTCACACAATGGCCATTGTCCGGTTATCTCTCGACCATTATGAGACGGTTTATTGGAAAGTTACCGTTATCGAGGCGAAATAAAACTTTATACTCGTCTGAGCGGAGGATACCGTTTTAAACCAATCAATACAACTCTTGTATACAGGGGAGGGTACAGGCTACTGTTGAAGCGCTTGACAAACCTGGATGGTCGTGTGACCAGTCTGTTCTTCAGCACTACTACAAATGGATCGTGCTGATACTGAGAGGCGCGGTTATGATATTCTCACTCTACCGCCTGTTAACACCTCCCAGATCAGCACACTCTCATTGGAATGTTTACCGGACTGGTCAGAAGCCATAATTACCTGGGGTTACGGATGGTATATTCACACCATTTATTTTCTGCTTTGTATTTATTGCTCTATCTGTGTGGCGTTTTTCATTTATTTTCTGCTTTGTATTTATTGTTCTATCTGTTTGGCGTTTATTTGCACAAAATGGAAAGTCTATCGATTTCTAACTTGTGCTTTGATCATGCTTGGTCTTTGTGGGTTGTTACGTTGTGTGTATTTTCTGTATGATCCTTACGGCTACACGAGGAAAACACCATCAAGTGTTAACCATTTGTTGTTACAGACCCCTAACCCGGCAGTGTCAGGAGCGTTCTTTGCTTTACAAAAGTTTATATTGCGACTGACAAGGTTAGACGTGGGTAGCAATAGACTGCAGAGCACATAGTTTGTCGTCACTGTTGTTTTGTTTCATTTTGTTATCACGTTTTTAGTTGAGACGATTGTCAGCGGAAATGATAAGGCCAAGCCGCCTTTACTGCTGAGTGACGGCTATTTCATTGTGTGGACATCTTTCCTGGGCGTTACATTTGTCTATAACGGTTTTAAGTTGACTCATTATAGTTCTGAAACACAACGAGCCCTAAAGGAACTTAATGTAAACAGGCAAAACAGAAAGAACTGTGACGGGATTGGAGTTGGTAATATACCGCGATCATGGACACCAAAAATTCAAATAACAGACGCAAAGAATAAGACGTGTAGTATTTTAACTGACTGTAACTGTACCTCGGAATCTGACTTAGATGATGTTATAAGTTGTTCATCAAATAATATAATAGATTCCGATGGAGATGACAAACGTGAATCCTCATCAGATACCGGATATAAAACAATGATGGCGGGAGAGAGTGTGTTATATGAGAAGGAAACAGATTCGTCACACGAGACATCGCAAAAGAGCCAAACATCTCCCCAGAACCTCCTTAAGAATCTTAAGAGGGTTCAGAAAGACAACTTCAAAACAGAAAGGTTTACTAAGATTAGTCAGTGGGCGCAGCAAACTGGAATGTTGTGCTGGCGAGCCTCACGACGAACTGCGAACAAAACAAAAATATTCTGTACTAAACCAATCTGTTTCTATGACCGAGGTGCCGTTGTGGGAGGCTGGCTACATGGCCGAAACGGAATCTTCGTTCAGTAAACATGACTGTTTAACGTCTAGAAAAGGGTTCTCCTCCAAATCCCTGAGGAGTATTCTGGAGCCCAAGGTTTCTTTACCTATCACCATGTCGTCTAGTCCATCTACACTCAGAATAAGACAAGATAAAATGATTCATAAACTTATTGTTGCTACTTATGTCACAACATTCCTGGGATTTGTTGTTGCATTACTCCACTTTTATAACATATTCGGGAATTACGGGATATTCGGAATTAACCCTCAACCGGACCCTTGGCCGTGGTTGTTATTTCAGACATTTCAAAGGTGAGTACAAACTAGAAGGTATTTTTCTACAGAATTAATTTTACTGTCTTTACAGTTTTGTAATATATTCTTCAAACCAGTTTTATGTTGGGCATATTTTAATATTGAGACGATACCAGACAGATTAAAACCTGATGATTTTTAATGGTACTTTTTTATTCACATTGGCGATCTTGCGGTTTTATTCATTCTTAATTTGGACAAAAACCTTCATCTCTGGTATGAAATAAATTTATTTATATATTTAAATGCATATTCCAAATATGATTGTTGATAAGCACTTATCGTAGTTTGCATCATCATTAAACGGAACATTTCAAAAGTTTTCGTTTAAACCTCGTCCCCAATTTGACTGCTTTATATAGAACAAAATGAAAACCGTGGGTCATTTCTTGCCTTAATTTGTTAATAAAAAGTGAGTTATATCTATACAAACGACAATCAAACATGAAGGAATGTCCATTATCGGGTTATTTTAGGTTTCATTCCACTGCTTGGTGTCCAGACAGAAGTCTCTTTGAATCATGTTTTTTTTTATAATATACTACATTTTAGTTATATATAAATAACATTGTGTTATCGTACGACATTTGACGCCCGTTTGCCATTAAATGTGTGCGTTCTGTTTGTGAAAGAAGTCTAAGGGAGACTGGGGTAAATTGCAGCAGTGGGGATATTTTTGCCAATAGACGGTCAATCCATCTTTAGCTTCCCAAGTAGTTAAGCCTTCGTTTGGTCCTACTTTCTACCATAGTGAAAGTTACCTGCAGCGCTGCATTAAAACTTTGAACGGAAAAATCTTTTTTTTAGGCTTTTTGTAAATTATCAGGTATGCCGATGATTTCATATTTTATCTCATTATTAATATAACCAGAAAATATGATTCATACATGTGTAAAACAGAAACATTAATGCATAATGAGTAACAAAACAAAATATATTCGGTTTGCTTTATGCCCCTCACAATTACATTTAGTTGCACATGTTCCGTCAGGGCACATTACAACACCTTAGAGCGGGGCACATTTCAACATTTTGGTTACATAAGAGCTGATGCAATGTACCCAATAATTTCACTTAGAAATGTTGCCAATGATTAATTTATTTGTCCAGTAATTGTCTTAAACTTCACATTAAAGTAGCATTTATTTCTGGTCAGTATTCTTCTTTCCATACAGTGGTAGTCTATATCTGTTTATATATACATGTATATATCAATTTCAAGCAAACTTTTCGCTTACTACAATACAACAAAATTGGTCTCTTGTAGCAGGGATATTGTCAAAAAAGTAGTTGATTTTGTTTTCTGCTAGCCATGACTGATTTCTGCTTTAACAAAGTCGAAATAAATGACTAAGATTTAGTTTTTTAAAAATATTTTATTCAAAATGCTGTGTCTTATCTATAGAATTGGAAGGCGTTTGTTGATAACAAGGTTTCGTTATGACTATGAAGAGTTTTAACTTTGTTGTTTTTACATCGATTTGTGTGTTTGTAAAATTGTCCCTATACTTAAATAAATCTATCCGCTTAAATTTTCTCTCTTGTCGTTGCGTATTGGCTATACACATAACATAGTACCTTGCAATGTACCGCGTTAGGTGATTCAATAGCTTGGGGTAAGTTGCAACGTCTGACCGGAGTGTGATAATTAATCTATTTAAGAAAGGCTATTTATACTATCAACACAAATTTAAGTCCAGTGCACAGCTTTTTGGTGGACTTATTGGCTAACATAGAGTCTTTCAACTAAAAAGTGATGCAATGTGTCCCGGTCTCCCCTAGAGAGGCAACACAAATGAACAATGCAGTGTGTGAGCTGAGGACAGCCGCATTACACTCCCCGGGTTACAGTTATGATTATTCATTTTAAAAAGGCGCACCTCAATCAAAATAAATATATCGGCATATACAGGTTATTATTTGTACCTTATTATTTCCACAGGTTGATTGAGTTTGGGATGGGAGCTTCTATTGGTGCCTCAGGTTGGTTGGTGATTCGGTATAGACACCAGAGATCTGCGCTGAGGAGACGAGAAATACATAGTTGATGTGCTGTTGGATAAACCACAACTGGTTGGGATAACAAACTAATCGAATAGATTACATGAAGCCAGTGTTGTTCACATCCACCACGGAGCATTTCATATCGAGTTCATAAATGGACTGTTTGAACAAGTGAGATTGTGGGAAGTTGTCGCGACGGTGTGGCAAGTGACAAACTATTCACCTAGAGCAAGTCTTTGAAGTGCTGTGCCTACTTGTCTATCATGCAAGAGCATATCACCTACTACAAAATGTTCTTTGCACTACGCTTTGTACAGTATGATAAGTTGCTGGCAGAAGTACGAATCTGCGGCTGTAAACAAATTTACTCCAGATCAAGATGTCTCAAGATGCCAAATTTCGCTAAAAATTAAATTTTTATATTAAATATATCTCCAGGCTTTCTATTTCGTTATATTTGCTTTGTCACATTTGGCTCCAAATATAAAACCACAGTAGCGATCAAAATGCTTTTACAAATCCGGATTATCTATCTTTTTCTTTTTTTGCAATATCGTAATGAACCTCATTAAAATCGTGTCCGTTTCAAACTCTGCTTTATGTAACTATGGCGCAAAATAGAAAAAAGAAAATATCGTTGAACCATCGCTTGAGTCACTCCTGTATATGACCTAGGTTAACAAAGGGATTCGAACCTGCCAACGATTATTTGTGATGTTAGAAATATAACTGCCAATTACAAAGTTGTTGGTAAAAACACAGTGACAATGAAATCAAGCGCAATTATACACGAGTGCTCTTGATTGCTCAAGCCTAATGAAACATTATATCTCATCCAAATCACATTAAAGCTCCTGTAAAAATGACGGTCCCAAATCAGACGGTATTGGCTTGAGAGCACTCTGTTTAGATCTGTTTGACAAAAGACTCACCCAATCGTGTTCCACTTCATCGCGAAAACCCCCAAAGTAAAGAGTCGTCTTAATTACTGCGTTTAACTTAAAGCGTAGTCAGAGATAATCCAATTCTGAAGATGTTATTGTAGAAGACAGGTCGTCTAAAAATCAATGATTTGAATATGACATTGTTTGTCCATCTCTAGAATCTATAGTTATCTTATCTGGCCATCGGCAAAACAGCTATTTGATTGAAACAAAATATTTAACACTTTGGACAATAACAATGGTGTTCCTCTTCATCTCGAAAATCCCCCCCCAAGTAAAGAGTCGTCTTAACTACTGAGTTTAACTTAAAGCCTAGTCAGAGAGAATCCAATCCTGAACAGAGCAGACTGTGACAAAGCGAACATGTTATTACAGAAAGACAGGTCGTCTAAAAATTAAGCAGTTGAATATGATATTGTTTGTCCATCTCCAGAATCTATAGTTTTCTTATCAGGCCTTCGGCAAAATATCTGTGTTGTCTGTAGGAAAAATATTCGACTATGCTACGAGATAGCACGCAAATGGCATTCATAGAAAAACGGTCTTTCTCCATAAATGTTTGAGGCATAATGATGACGGGACAATCGCTCTGATATGTGTTTCCTCTTCAGGGGCCATATAATATATTGGAATAGAAGACCAATGATCTGCACGATAACCACACGGTATTGTGCCCCGTTTGACGAAAGCCAAATATCTATGGCAAGCCATTTTAGAAATTTTACTGTTATTCTTAATATGTCGAATTAGTTTTACTTTTATTTTATTTATGTACAATTCTTTTCCACATGAATTAAATTATTTTTTACTTATGTTGAACAGATGTTAGTTTATGTGAAAAAGAATTTCAAATATGTAAAACAAAAATTTATATTGCATATGTAGAATTATTTTCAACAAATGTGAATTTGTTTTTCACATAAGTAAAATAAATCACCTAAATCTAACTTTTTAATATATGTGGAAAAGGATTTCACTTGTGTAAAATAATTTTTTATTTTAGATATGCACAAAAGAGTGCCACAACAAAACTGAGAAATGATTTCTCTCCACATCAATGGATTGTGTCCAAACTCTTATCGTCTTGTGAAGACTTTCCACATGCTGTGTAAGTTTAGCCTAAGCAGTGCTCACTCCTTAGTCGAGACATTTGATCAGTTGATCTACTGT
>JAVFBW010121507.1:0-14826 GCA_034783835.1 Mopalia ciliata
GATAAGCTCATATCTGTGTGACTCACAAATTATCTCAACCACAAATAATTGTGTACATTAATAAGATCGGTTTACCACATCTTAACGACAACCCTTAAACGTTCACAATGGTTTAGGAAAATATAAACAATGATTAGACTGTTCATATCAAATATACCCTTAATCCGTATAACTAAAGCGCATATAATATGTCACTTAATGTCATATTTATGAAAACTACGCTCTACACAAAGAACTTTAAGCGTGTAACTTACCCAGACGATTACAGCAATTCGCTTGGTATATGTACCAGGTTACACACGTAAACTCAAATCTCGTACATTGCCTATGTTGAACGTCGCCGTCAACAATCCCTAAAACAATTGTACAATACTATGAGATGTTTATCATTATAACACAACTCAATATTCTAATTAAATTAGCGTCGATAACGTGACTCAGTATTGTATAACTAACAACAAGTTACAGAAGTTCGGTTACATGTTATGAATCTTGCAACAACAACATAATGCTATATTTCGCTCAGTGGAAAATTCAACATTACCGCAAAGATTTAAACCAATTAATTAATCAATCATAAAAGCTACAATATCTCATAAAACAACTTACATCATCCTAGGGTCCTTTAACCACATTAATTATAACTATCAACTAATAAACAGTATCAAACCCTAAACGTAGCATCAGCGTTCTACACGCTGTGAGCAAAAAGACAGTCAGATGTTGGAGCGAGTAAGTCATACGTCGAAGCGAGTAAGTCAAATGCCTAGGAGAGTTACTGCTCTTGAAACGCTATCAGTGACAAATATTTAATACGGTTACACTTAGTCTCAGAGAAGACCTAAATTTTTCACTATAGGATACAGAGAAAAGACATATTACACAAAAAGTAAGAGATGAGACGATTTAATCGCTCAGTTTCTAATCGTCTTGATGTCTCTTTACCTTGTAGACAAGCCGATGTCCTTAGTTCCCGGATGTTCCCTTTTACACCTATCTCAAAAGATTTCACTTGCATGACACTGGTTGGTGTGACCATTGTATGGTTCACGAAACTTTGGAACATGTTTTGTTTCGATGCCCAGCCTATGCCGTTGAGCGTCGTAATGCTAATCTTCAATGCATAGGTGTGCTTAATCCTACGATGGGTCGTATTCTCAACCCAGA
Source organism: Mopalia ciliata (assembly GCA_034783835.1). NCBI lineage: Eukaryota > Metazoa > Mollusca > Polyplacophora > Chitonida > Mopaliidae > Mopalia > Mopalia ciliata. The sequence continues at coordinate 1,168 of JAVFBW010121507.1, forward strand.
AAAAAATTGCAATAAGGTGTTTGGGATAACAACGAAATTCTTATTAGACATACGTCGCTTTAAGGTATTCTAATTGACAGCTCAAGGTTATTATGTTTCACACTCATGATTCGTTCATTAATCATAATACTCTAAATTAAATAGTTATTAACTATTAATACTGGCGCACATCATTGAAAAGAACGGAGCCGCCACTCAAACAAATAAACAACAACAACAAGGGTTTCGTTTCGTTTCCGGGCTCTCAGAATCCCCAAATGTAGTCTCGCATGAACCAGACACTATTCGCCTTAGAGATTGGGTTCCGTCCCAAAGCGAAACAACAACAACAACAACAACAACAACAACAAAAAACCGCTTGTACATATAAACATTGTACTAAATACGTGATTTTTAAAAACCGCATGTCAGCTGAAAACCTGCTAAACGTATGTTTTACTCAAAGAGCTATTTTGATATGTGTACAGCAGATACGCATAGCGCTTGAATGGCCAAGCTTGTGTATCCGCTGTTTTTTTTACAGACGTCTGCCAATACATCCATAAGCAAACAGACACACCGGTGGCCGTCGGTGATTTCGAACAATGACGTCAGTTCCGCCTTTTAAATTAACTAATTAACGGCTATGCTTACTCGAATGCAAGTGCTTCATTTTGAATCCCGGCTACTAATTAAGGAGGAGTTAAACAAAGAAGAGGTTTAAATTATTCTAGGCCTGACAATGGCGAGGTATGATCAGTGTCAACGACCAAGCCGGATGTCAAGCAATGATATGCAATGACTTTGAATGTGCCATTACGTCATTGTTTTCGTATAAAAGTGTCTCTTGGCGTCTTAAAGTATACGTCACAACAACAACATGATGATCGATCGAGTTATCTCCCTTTAAAAAAGAAAATATAGATGGCGCTGTGAACGCGCCGTGGACATCCGGGCATTTGAGCAAGCATTTGCTATTACATCCAAAGTGAGCGTTGTTACTTATCATGTAGTGGAAAGTGGATGGGTAACAGCGCACGACAGACTGAGGGAGGGTTGATCCTAGGGCTGTCAAGGGGTGGTGTGGGTGTAATCCCTTGATGCTTTGCGCGCCATCGTGGGTGAAATCTTGGTCATTGGGGCTAGCATTTGCTATTACATCAAAATGAAGAGTAGTTTACCTTTCATATAGTGAAAAGAACGCAGAAGAATATAAACCTGAACCATATATATGTATATAATTTTGGAAAGCTTTAATACTCAGGGTTACATATTTGTGAATGTTGTTATTATTGCTGCACATATTGCAAAAAGAGTAAATATAAACAGAAAAAAATAGGCCGCACTTTTCATGGTTTATGGCTCAAAGGGCAATTATGATACGACTCCGTAAATTAGTTGACCTGGTGGAATAGGCTTTGGTCTAGTAAACGGTGTCTCATTTTAAAAACAATTTGTTTAGATCGATCCCACATTGGAAAGTCTTATAAAAATGTAAAATAGAACTTGCAGACACATTTTAAAAAATATAGGACGAACTTCTAAACAATGAAGCACCGTTTACTAGATCGCATTGTGCTCTTTACAATGGTACACAGTTTCTAACATGAATAGCTTTCTACAAATTCTCATGGAAAATAGTGTCTGCTTAAAACTGAAGCGCCAGACATAGGCAATTAAAGTTTTGACACTTGGATATGATCAAGGGAAAACTAAATTGAAGGCTAAAATTTTAACTTTTGTAATGAGAATTTCGAATTATTTTTCATCAACATATGGTTTAAATATCTAACTTTTTATACAAGCGATAAAACAATTTTTTTTCATTTTGAGCCAGCAGGGGTCCCGCAAAACCTTAAACAGTTTGCGGAATAAGATATTGACATCGTTTATTCAAAGGGGTTGGATGCGTCACATTACATTGAAATTAAGCACACTGGTTGTTCAGATTTTGAAGTTAATTAAAATGTCAAAATTTATCACATTAGTGCTTATAGATGACGTCAATGCAAAGTCAATAAATGTTGTGCCCACCATTAACACAGACCAGTCTCGACATAGACATGATCAATCGACAAATACGGTTTTGTGGAATTCTCGTCCATGCTTGATCAAGAGCCTGCTGCAGGTCTGGTAGATTTTGGGGCGCTGGATATCGACTGCGCACGCGTCCATCCAAATCATCCCACAAATGTTCCATTGGGTTCAAATCTGGTGATGTGGACGGCTAGGGCAACACTGTTACGTTCTGGTTATTTAGAAACTCAACAGTAGCACGAGCTGTGCGCGGCCAAGCGTTGTCGTGCTGAAAAACTTCTCTACTGAGGCCTATTATGGGCAGCAAAACCTCATATCTGTATCAAGCGGTGTTAAGGTTGCCAAGGATGTTCACCAGTTGAGTTTTTCGGGCGCAGTATATGGCACCCCACATCATCACACTTCCTCCGCCGAAATTGTCGACCTCAAGGACGCAGTTCCTTGCGAGTTGCGAACTTATCATTCCGGCGTCTGTAGACACGTGTACGACCATCTCTTCTCTGCAGCTTGAATATAAATTCATCGCTTAACCAGACTCGCTTCCAGTTTCGCAGGCTCCAGCCATTAATCTGTTGCACCATCGGACCCTTGCACGTCGATGCCGTTGTCTCAGTACTATGCCAAGGTAAGGACGTCTGGCGGGTAAGCCGTTTTGACGGAGACGGTTTCTGACTGTCTGTGCCGATATTCTCCGGAGACCTAGGACATTTGATGTGGTTTCTGTTGCTGTTATGGTCCGGTGAAGTAACCGGATGAAGCGACTGTTGTGACCCTAGTTCGACCAGAACGTTGACGGCCAACTGTTGAACCGGATTGCTGGTACCGGTGGACATGATAGTCTAGCGACTGTATTCTGTGATTCAACGGCCAGGAGACGACTAATGACGAATTCCGGGTAGCTGCGCCTAGTCTTGGCATATCCGGCGTAGCAGGCTGGAGAAACAATTGAACAACTGAATTCAAGTGAACGGCTATGTGTCTTTATACTCATTAAAGCGATGGTCTCACAAAGTCAAACGGTAATTGAATAAGAAAATGCAAAAATGTGATTTCTAACCCACTGAATAGATATTTTCTACGATTTTCTTTCAACTTTAGAAAAACTGATCAAAGTTTAAGATAAATACCTCGCCCCATGATTTCTCAGGGCGCAGACATCTGGGCGCTTTTCCTTTGAACAAACCACCCAAACTTCTCCGAATGGGGTTTGGAGGTTTCCGTGATGACGTGAGTTCGGCCGGCTATTTGACAATTGCACCATTTAGACTCGTACACGTCGCTGCTACGCTGTCTCCACACGTGACTGTTAATGAGCGTGTTTGTCCAATTTCAATTATATTTATGTGAAAATCGTCCATAATAAATCAAAATGCCTCAGTGTGCGGCGTAAGGATGTATCCATTTCACATTTAACCCTGATTAAACCCAGTCCGGTGAACTTACACCGCGCACATTTAATTTAGGACCAGTCATGTACTTTGTTGGTCCACATGGTTCTATGAACTATTTTGACTGCAATTTGAGGATCGCCGTATTGTACCAGAATGAAATTTCATACAAGGCATGGTCCATATCTGCCTCTGTTCACTTTTGGTTATTTTGTTTGAGCATAAGTTAGTTTTCCAGCTGAAAGTTGTCTGACCAGTTTGCTGACCAGTGTATGCATTGTACTACTAACCAGGCGACAGTGGGGTGATCATAGCTGCCGATTATAAAGGTTGGTCAAGCAGCAAACTTGTCAGAAGTCAAATACGACTTTCGACATGGGGAGAGGTGCCACGTTATCTAGAGAAAAACGGGCACAAATAGTAGCACTATATGACGCTGGTTTCTCAGAACGTCGTAAAGCAAATCATGTACAATGTAGCAAGACGGCAGTACACGACGCTATCAGGAGGTTCCAGGAAACTGGATCGAATGCCGACCGGGACCGTCCTGGACAGCCACGTGTTTCCACAGCCCGAGATGACGCACATCTGAGTCAAATTGCTTGCCGACGCCGGAAAGTTACTGCCAGGATTCTACATGGAGAGTGGATACCAATGGTTGGTCGCCAGGTTTCGATCCAGACAGTAAGGAACAGGTTAATATTAGATTTCATGAACTGCAATATTGCAAATAACGTGTGACATTCTCATTTACCAATATGATTGCGCCGTAAAACCCATTGATGTTAATTTGGGATATTTGTCAGTTCTAACAAAATATCTTAATTCCAGACTGCATGCTGGCCAGCTGAGGGGTCGCATTGGCAAAAGGAAGCCATTGTCGGCCCCCGAATCCGGAATCGGAGGATGAGATGGGCAAACGTCGTTCATGGATGGACTGTGCTAGAGAACCGACGGAATGTTATCTTCTCCGACGAATTCCAGGTCACATTGTTCAAATGTAATGGCCGGGTGATTGTTTGGCGCCAGGATCACGAACGTTACTTCCCCCAGTGTATGCAGATGGCAAGGGCTGACAACCGTGTGGGTCTCATATTTTGGGGTTGCATTGGTTATGGCGGACGTGGTCATCAGGCAGAGTTACACGGCAACATGGATCGTCACATGTACATCCGAGTTCTCCAGATCACCTCAAGCCATCTGCCGTCGACATCTTTCATCAGCCTGCACCCAGGAGGTTGGACCAACAGCCGTTCAATTATATTCAATGGCCAGCATACAGTCCTGACATGAACATAATTAAAACTGCGTGGGGATTTATCATGCAAAAATTACGGGCTAACCCACAACTAAAGGTTGCAGAACTACGAAACAGAGTGATGCAGCACTGGGCGGAAATCACCCCACATTACCTGCGTCACTTGTACAACTTGCCTCGTCGCATGGCTTGCCTACGTCGTGCGCGAGGCTACCCAACAAAGTACTGACTCACTGAAATGAACATGGCCATTCTTGCACCCACAACCACATCACAACAGTCGTTTGAAAAAGTAATGATTTCGGTCATTATGAACGCAGCATCTGACGTGGTCCTAATTTAAATGTGCGCGGTGTACATAACACAGATTTCCCGTGAAACGACCGCCTGTTTTAAAACAAAGGATCAAGAATGTAAAACGGAAACGTTTCACTCCCATCAGAAATTGTAGGCTGTGCTCTGAACACTGTCTTCCTGAATATTTTGAGGCGAGTAAATTGCTTCAGTTCGGAATAAATCCGAATGAGAACTATAGAAAATTTGTGCATAGTTTGATAATTTGTAAGGAAAAACACAAAAAGATAGGTCATCTAATTGATTTTTTAAACCTACATCAGAAAATCACAAATGAATATATATTAAATTAAAATGACAGCTGGTTGAATTATATTTTGTTTAAAGGTTGTTGTCTATGTAGGCCTACTACATTATGTTATCATAAAAATGAGTGACCTAAAAAACTTCTGAACAATCAGTGTGAACAGTATAAACAGTCCATATTGCAAAATTTACTAATTTATCTGGTCCGAAACCTACAAATATCTAAATAAATAGCTCTAAAAAAAACTTCCAAATTAGTTGTTCATTAAACTCCGTGCTGCAATGTGATGCATATAGATAAAACGGGCATCATTTCTTACGTTCAATGATGCTCTCTAAATTTCTAATCGAGCTATATCAGTTTTATACTTGTATCTTAAACAATGGGTAATGCACAAACTACAGTCAAATTTATCCACGCGGCCATGCTTAGGTACATTTATCATTAAGCAGGAGAGCTTCACAAATATTAACCAATCAAATATCTTTCTTTTCAAAAAAGTGCCAACGTCACGAGACCTGCAGAGTCGACTGTTTGACAGTTCTCCTATATAGGTGATTGGTTCACTGTCACACAGACGTTTAGAAAAGGAGACTCACGATAAAGTAGAATTAGATAGAGAACAAAGAGCACATGAAATAGAACAAAGAGCCCATGGACGCGAACTTAAAAGAATGGAATTAGAGATACTCGATAAAAAATCCCAATTGCATAGCAAGGCAGATTCTCAAGCCAGCCTAATGTTGTTGAATTCAGATCTAAGTTTCCAGTTCGACGACTGTAAAGACTCCCTTAATTCATACATCGATCGCTTCAGCGATATGCGGAATCTCAGAACTGGAATTCCGAAGATCGCTCAGTCTATTTAGGTGCATTACTCACTGGTAAGGCTCTTGATGTGTATGTGCGTCTTCCTCCAGAGCAAGCAAACGATTACAGTGCTCTGAAGGCTGCGCTTTCCCATCGTTTCCAGTTGACAGAAGATGGCTTCAGAAAGAAGCTCCTCTCTGCCAAACCGAAGTCCAAAGAAGCTGCAAGTCAGTTCGACTAGGCACTTATTTGGACAGATGGGTAGAACTTTCTGGAATAACTTCCATGGACTGCTTGAATTAATTTTAAAAGGGCAATTTGTTTGTAACACTCAGCGAGATCTGGCAATTTTTATAAGAGAACGCTGGCCTATCTCTTGTTGTAATCCACACAGTAAAGTTGGCCGAGACTTTCATGGAGGCTAGAAATTGGACCAATCTCAATCGTTCTCGTTCTTTACCCATCGAAATATCCGTACCCAGCAAGGAGGACGTGCTTGGTGAAGATGTTAGGTAGATTGCTGGTTGTTTGTCTTGTTATCGGTGCCATTAAGTGGGTCACCTCGCCTGACAGTGTAAAAAACGGGTTTACAAGTCCTTTAGTGCGTTTTGTAGGTTACATAACTATAACACCTATGTCAATCATAAAAGTTCCTTCGGCGGCTCTTTGGCCAAACTTGGTTGTGGATGTGACGTTCCTATAGTGAGCTCTTGGAAGAAGGATGACCCTGACTTACAAAGGATGCCTGTCTGTGAAGGGTTTGTTGGTTCACAGAAGGTGAGGGTGTTACGAGATACTGGTTGTAGTGGGGTAGTGGTCCGCCGCAGTCTGGTAAAAGATTGTTTTTTTGTCTGGCGAGACTCGTAAGTACCTAATGGTGGATCGTACTATTCGCACTGCACCTGTTGCCAAAATTTGTGTGACAACGCCTTACGTTACCGCCGAAGTACAAGCAATTTGCATGAATAATCCAATTTGTGACCTTATTATAGGCAACATTACTGAACAGTCTGACGCATCGTTAGTTGACCAAAAGTTACCAGATACCACCGAGCAAGTTTACCATTGTAAACGATATTCCGATTTGCTGGTTACTGGTGAATTTAATAAAGAAACCGCGACTGCAGTTCCGACACGTAGTCAAGCTAAAAAAATGTAAAACAGAATTGCGTCCACTCTTTGTCCCTCAAATCAGTATTCATAACGTCACTAAGGTAAATTTGGTTGCACTTCAGCAATCTGATAAGACACTTGCGAGGTGTCGGTAACACAACGAGTATTGTACTGGACCGAAGCAGTTTGGTTCTGGTACCGATGATTTTATATTCAAAGGCGAAGTTTTATATCGTCTGTTTTGTAAATCCTCGAATTCGGTTGAAGTGAAACAACTAGTGGTCCCAGTTGACTTGCGTCATGCTGTCCTCCAACTTGGACATGACGCTGTTATGGCGGGACACTTGGGAATCAGCAAGACTCTAGATAGAATATTATCGAATTTCTACTTGTATGGCATCAGCTGCATCACAGCTGATGTAGAACGTTTTTGCAAGTATTGCGATGTTTGTCAGAAAACCTTGTCTAAAGGTAATGTTCCCAAGGTTCCTGTCGAGCGTATGCCGTTGATCGGCACGTCTTTCAGTAGGGTTGCGGCAGATATTGTCGTATATTCGTACCACCAGAGGGAATAAATACTTTCTAACTGTAATTGACTATGCCACTAGGTACCCAGAAGCCGTAGCGCTGCCCGATATAACCTCTGAAAGGGTTGCAGAAGCTCTGTGGGGAATTTTTGCGCGGGTTGGAGTACCTAGTGAGATTCTTACTGACAATGGTTCAAACTTCACCTCTGGAATGATGGAGGAGTTCTGTCGATTGCTGTCGATAGACCATTTAAGACCAACACCATACCATGCAATGTGTAATGGGCTGGTTGAACGGTTTAATGGGACCTTGAAACGTATGTTTTATAAACTGTGCACTGAACGTCCATCCGATTGGGATCGTTATGTGGAGCCACTTTTATTCGCATATCGTGAAGTTCCCCAAGACAGCTTAGGTTTCGCGCCATTTGAAAGGTTGAATGGGAGAACGGTTTGCAGCCCATTTACTATCTTGCGAGAACTTTGAACGAGAGACGTAGCAGATGAATCTGTACGAACTACCTTCGAATAAGCCGTCGATCTGCGCAATCGCCTTGAAAGCGCTACTCAAATGGCTTTATCTAACCATTCATCGGCTCAGACTCGCTGCAAGGCCAACTACGATGGTAAAGCTGTAGTGCGTAGCTTTAGTGTTGGTGATCGAGTTCTCCTTTTGTTGCCTAGTCAAAGTAATAACTTGTTAGTGCTGTGGAGAGGGCCATATAAGGTAATAGCCAAAGTCGGGGTTAACCACTACAGAATAGCCATAGGAAATAAAGTGAAAGTGTTCACATAAACATGCCCAAACGGTATGTTGAGCGAGACCCTCGTGTGACCGCTGGGCTGGTTGCCGCAGTATATGATAATTCTAAAGATGAAACTTTCGGCAACGAGATGCTCCTCTTTGATTATCCTACAACGACCTTTGAAGACTACCGGGAAGTTGATGTTGTGAAGTCCGAAGTTGAAGACATGGTTTCTATGGGCATAGTGGAGCCGTCAAGTTCTCCATATCGATCCCCTCTTTTGATGGTATGCAAAAAGAATCAAACCTTCAGACCAGTGATCGATTTCCATAAGTTGAATAGTGTTAATGTCTTCGATGCGGAAGCGATGTCGAAATCGGAAGAGATATTTGCAAAGGTAGCCAAAAACAAGTTCTTAACCAAGCTAGACTTCTGTAAGGATTATTGGCAAATAAAGCTGTCTGAAGAAGCTAAGAAGTTAACAGCATTCTATACTCCTTTCGGTTTGAATCAGTTCACCCGAATGCCTTTTGGTCTCGTGAACGCTGGTAGCTCATACAACGGAATGATGAGGGAGCTGTTAAACGGTATGTCAGACGTTGATAGCTTTGTCGATGATCTTCTTGTTCACACAGAAACCTTTGATCTTCACTTGCAGCGACTTCGCCAAGTTTTTGAGCGGATATCTGCTGCTAAGCTAACTGTTAAACCGTCCAAATGTTTTTTGGGATATTTTACGGTTGAGTACCTCGGGCACCAGATCGGTAACGGCACACTGTCAACTCTCGAAGACAAAGTAGAACGGATTAAAAGCACAAAAACGCCCGAGACGAAGAAGGAACTTCGATCTTTCCTCGGTCTATCTGGCTATTATCAACGTTTTGTTCCCAACTACTCTACTATTGCCGCTCCACTCACCGATTTGACCCGAAAGGGTAATCCCAATAAGTTAGTTTGGAAACCTATCCACGAGAAAGCGCTTGTGACACTAAAGTCTCGTTTGTGCACGGCACCAGTTCTCAGGCTGCCAGACTTTACCGAGGAGTTTGTCCTCAGGACTGACGCATCCGATGTTGGAGTTGGGGCGGTTCTTCTTCAGGGGAGCCAGGGCGTTCTTCATCCTATAGCCTATGCTAGCCGTAAACTATTGCCAAGAGAAGCTGCTTACGCTACCGTTGAAAAGGAGTGTCTAGCTATCGTTTGGGCAATCGGTAAGTTTCAGTTGTATCTGTTTGGCCAGACATTTCTTCTCCAAACAGACCATAGGCCACTTTCATTTGTAAACACAGCGAAACTGACGAACCCTAGAATTATGAGGTGGGCCTTGTTTCTCCAAACTTTTAACTTCCGGATAGAAGCTATTAAGGGGAAACTAAATGTTGGCGCGGATTACTTGAGTCGGAGTTCTGTTGATCCTACTTGAACTCCAGTTTGTTTTGCAAACGTGATGAACTTACCTTTTTCTGTTGATCCCAGCGGAAGCCCAGTTTGTTTCTCATCCCAGATTAACTTACCTGTTTGGTGATCATATGTGAACTCAAACTTTCCCTTTCTGAGAGTTCTGTTTGAAGGATGGGGTGATGTCACACAGAGTGTGACTAGGGTGGATACGTGCTTGTGTCCACAGGTCTGTCGCCTGAGATTGTGGCAGTGTTGTCGGTGTATTATTGTACATAGTGTTTAACTAATTAATTTAGATGTCGACTCTGGTGTTGGATTTTGTTGTTTGGTAACAAGAGTCATTCTGAGTTCAGTTTGTAGATGATAGACTACATCAGATTTCCAATAACATAAGTATGACCTTATCATTCATGTAAGATTAGCACGAATGTATGCTGTCTTGATATCTGTATTTATTGTATATTGGTATTCGTGTACGCCCACACGAATCCCAGTTGGTTTATAGTTGCTAGATACCTTTGCTTTGCATGTTATCTTTTGTAAATACCATTTATGATCAGGTAGCACTATATAAGGCTGATTTTAGCTCAGCAGGGACTTTACTACTTCTGTGGTTCTCTTCGTCATTTGTGCCCTAAGGCAAGTATTTGTGGCGATTAATATATCCCTTCATTTTCACACTATTCATTCTTCATACACATTACCATCAAATAGGCAAAATAGCATAAAGTGAGTACTGCGACAAACCTTATCATTACTTATTATTTAAACGTATGTCCATCTACTCCTAGATTGTGCTGGCCGAGGGTAGCTGTGACAATCACACAGTAACGATATTTGGGTTTCCAGTTGACGCTGATATGCTCATCACACAGTAACGATGTTTGGGTTTCCAGTTGATGCTGATTTGCTTATCACACAGTAACGATATTTGGGTTTCCAGTTAATGCTGATATGCTCATCACACAGTAACGATATTTGGGTTTCCAGTTGATGCTGATATGCTCATCACACAGTAACGATATTAGGGTTTCCAGTTGATGCTGAAATGCTCACCACACTGTACCGATATTTGGGTTTCCAGTTGATGCTGATATGCTCATCACACAGTAATGATGTTTGTGTTTCCAGTTGACGCGGATATGCTCGTCACACAATAACGATATTTGGGTTTCCAGTTGATGCGAATATGCTCATCACACAGTACCGATATTTGGGTTTCCAGTTGATGCGGATATGCTCATCACACAGTAACGATGTTTGTGTTTCCAGTTGATGCGGATATGCTCATCACACAGTAACGATGTTTGCGTTTCCAGCAGATGCTGATATGCTCATCACCCAGTACCGATATATTTGTCTTTTAAGGAGGTGCGGATATGCTCATCACACAGTAACGATGTTTGTGTTTCCAGTTAATGCCGATCTGCTCATCACACAGTTACGATATTTGCGTTTCCAGTTGATGCTGATATGCTCATCACACAGCACCGATATATTTGTCTTTTAAGGAGATGCGGATATGCTCATCACACAGTAACGGTATTTGGGTTTCCAGTTGATGCTGATATGCTCATCACACAGTATCGATATTTGGGTTTCCAGTTGATGCTGATTTGCTCATCACACAGTAACGATATTTGGGTTTCCAGTTGATGCGGATATGCTAATCACACAGTAACGATATTTGTGTTTCCAGTTGATGCTGATATGCTCATCACACCGTAATGATATTTGTGTTTCCAGTTGATGCGGATATACTAATCACACAGTAACGATATTTGTGTTTCCAGTTGATGCGGATATGCCCATCACATAGTAACGATATTTTTGTTTGCAGTTGATGCTGATATGCCCATCACACAGTAACGATATTTGTTTTTCCAGTTGATGCGGATATGCCCATCGCACAGTAACGATATTTGGGTTTTAAGTTTATGCGGATATGCCCATCACACAGTACCGATATTTGGGTTTCCAGTTGATGTTGAAATGCTCATCGCACAGTAACGATATTTGGGTTTCCAGTTGAAGCGGATATGCTCATTACACAGTACCGATATTTGGGTTTCCAGTTGATGTTGATATGCCCATCACATAGAACCGATACTTGGGTTTCCAGTTGATGCTGATCTGCTCATCATATAGTAACGATATGTGGGTTTCCCATTGATGCTGATATGCCCATCACACAGTAACGATATTTGGGTTTCCAGTTGATGCTGATATGCCCATCACATAGAACCGATATTTGGGTTTCCAGTTTATGCTGATATGCCCATCACACAGTAACGATATTTGGGTTTCCAGTTGATGCTGATATGCTAATCACACAGTAACGATATTTGTGTTTCCAGTTGATGTGGATATGCTAATCACACACTAACGATATTTGTGTTTCCAGTTGATGCGGATATGCTAATCACACAGTAACGATATTAGTGTTTCCAGTTGATGCGGATATGCTAATCACACAGTAACGATATTTGTGTTTCCAGTTGATGCGGATATGCTAATCACACAGTAACGATATTTGTGTTTCCAGTTGATGCGGATATGCCCATCACATAGTAACGATATTTTTGTTTCCAGTTGATGCGGATATGCTCATCACATAGTATCATATATTTGCGTTTCCAGCAATACCGATATATTTGTCTTTTAAGGAGATGCTGATATGCTCACCACATGGTACCGATATACGGGTTCCCAGTATTGGCATTTAATTTACAAAGTTATTAAGTATGTGTAAAGTTTGCCCAACAATAGATTTCCATCGAAAATGATTATGGTTCTATTGAGTTAGTCACATGACATCTATGTAGAAGTGGTCATTTCCTAATCTGTACATTGATCCTTTTCCTCGTGCGCATCTGCCTGTTATGGTCAGTCATATAGCCAGCGAAAGACCAAACTGTCTCGCTGTTGAGACTTGTGAACTTTAACGAGCACTCCATTCAGGTTTGTTCAATACTTCAGACGACTCTTAATGACAATGTTAGTTAATAGTTGTACAGTTTGTCCAAATATATATCCCACATACAATCTACAGACGGTAAACTGATACGATGTATTACTCAACTTCATACATTTCAATCATTCATTCTTTAATTTCTTAGTTGTTAATAATTAAAACATCTTGTGGGTTAATCTTCCTGTTATGTGGTTTTGAAAATGAATGGGCTAAAAGGATTGATGACGGTATTTGTTGTCAAAGGGTGAAGACAACGAACATGATTATAGAAGTCGTGCCTTTTTGTGTCACATGTCTTTGTCCGTTCGGCGTGCCTTGTTCTTCATTCCCAAATGGTTACCGTCAAATGGTATGAGTTGAATAAACAAAATATTTCCTCATTTTATTATCATATTTCAAATATTAGAACTTGAATAAATAAAAGGAAGCTATAGCTATCATACTTTCTATTAATATATGTTCTATTTCATTGAAGTGAAAAAATTCTCAACAGTTTTGGATAAATGACATTCAGAATTGTAATTATTTGTGAATGAAATAAAGGCGTTTAAGTGTATGGTATGAGTAGGCGCCATTTTTGTAAAATAAGTGATTGATACGATTGCGTGACACTTGTTGAAGGACTCTACCGCTAGTCAGGGGTAAAATTTTTACTTCTTTTTTATTTTTGCCTTTGTGAAATCTTCTTTTCATAATCTTGATAATGGCAAAAGTTTGACAAAAAATTGTAGTATTTTAGAATTTTTTTTTTTTTTAGATTTAAATTGTAAAATGCGTGCTTCAAAGATTATGTATATCGAAGGGCGGAAGGGATTAACGAGATTA
>JAVFBW010121518.1:0-54064 GCA_034783835.1 Mopalia ciliata
TCTCGCCTCTTACGATCAACCGAGGAAGCCGAGGGAGTATTCTGCAGGGCCATGGCCCACCCGCTCCCTCATGGGGCGAAACATAGATTTGTAATCATTTATATCATCTTTGTTCAAACCATATTCTCAGATTTTAAAAAGAACACACCATGAACCATTGTTAATCTTTTTTGTAACTAATGTGGCACTGTAGTGTACCGTGTTGTTTCACTCGTTTGATTGTGACAACACTTGAATACCTGGTGGCATCAACAGAATAACAATATCACAGATTTCAGATAAAACGGTCAGCACATTGAACATATCAGGTACAAAAGCTGCTGGTATTAGATTATCAGTTAACTCGTAGTAGGTCAACCAGAAAAAAAGATTTGTTTGTTTGATTGGGGTTTTAGGCCATACTTAAGGTTATTTCACGGACATGATGACATGCCAGTCTAATGGGTGAAAGAAAACGATCCTCAAGCTTATGGCAACAAACAATAAAAGACCGGCTTTACGCAATGACGCAATACAAAGACATCATAAACAGATGGAACTAGTGTTGCCGCATTACTTAATGAGCACCAAGGCAACAGCAATTGTCCCCTCAAAACTACCCACTTTGAAAATTATAACTGTGATAGCTTCCAGCAAAAGTAAATAGAACCTTAGACATAATCCAAGAATGTATGTAAATACATGACTGTATAGGAAGGGTTGTAGTGTAAATATAAGTTGTTCGTGATAAAAAAAAATCAATATTAAGAAAGCTGCTCATACATTCTTTGTCCACATACAGTGAGGAAGTAAGACACCAATCATACTCATGGACACAGTCACATCTTCACTGACCTGATCTTATCAACCTTTCAGAATCGTTTAAAGCTGCTATCAAAAGGAAAATAAAACGAATCAAACTACAAAAACACTTTACGCTAATTCATGCTAATACATTTTTTCTTTGTTTTGTTATTTTTTATTTTCATACAAACAGTGGCATGTTGATTTCTTATCATAAACTCAAAGAAAATTTTTTTTTTTTACATTTAGTTTGTACCACAGAAATATCAAATGACTTTTCACAGAATTTTGAGTGTCATACCCAATTTTAAAAAAAAATCATCAATAATTTATTGTTTTATAACCTCATTTATAATGGGTTTACTAAGTTTGTTTTTTGTTGTTTTATATGAAGAACTTAGGGAGAGCTTAGTTCGTCTGAACTTATAAATAAGAGAACAATGTTTAGGAAATGGTACATAATTTTTATTTGTAGCATCTGGCCCATATACAGGGTACAGTATGGACAGTAAAATCTTTAGAAAAGGGTTCTTGGATAAATAAATTGTTTGGGAAATAAGTTAACGCACAAGATTTATTAGTTTTTGGGACATACACCTGTAGTCATAATTATAGTAAAGTTTAGCACATCTTAATATAATCATTTCAAGGTTGTTGGCAGTTATCTACATCACAATTTATAGAAAGAACATTACAATAAAACTGATTTAATTCCTAACAAATAATCACAAGAACTGTAATCTTACCTTTGACTAATCAGGTTCCAATTGTCTTCATGTTTATAGAGAGATAGGTACTTGTTGTCATCAGCCACGGCCAAATACTGTCCACTAGTCGACACAGTGGACGCCAAAATTCGATAGGAGCGCCCATGTTCATCAGAGCTGTAAGGATAGCAGAAGTGATGATAAAGAATTAGGGAGGTTAGGTAAATCCTGGGTAATATTCCATGGACAGGGGCCCCAAAGATGAGGGTTTAGGCAGAGGTAGAAACTACCAGTGAACTGAGTCTAGGTGAAAGCCAGTCTGATCCAGGGTCTGAATCAACTTTGTGAAATTGGTCAATAAAAATGAATGATTAAGAAGTTTTTCACCACAATTATGTGATCGATGTGGAGTGACAATTGCACATTAGACCAAGGAGTCAATATTTCGACTGACAAAATTTCCCTGCCAATTCATCAGGGCCAGTTTTCAATACCATGCAAGTTTTATTGACTTGTGTAGCTGTGGCAGCCCTCATCTCATCAATACATCCATATCTTGATGTGGAGAAGCAGACAGAGTAGTATGTGAAACCTTAGTAACCCAGTCATGTCATCCCAGGATAATAAACAAAACAACCCACAACCAAATAAAGTTTACAAAACCATATCTCTTTATTAAACAGGATTATAAACAGTTAATCTGACAGGGAGATCAAAGATAAACTCTCTGTCTGTGGCAATAGATTTGTACCTAACTAGCAAAACCTACACCTATTGTGAAAACATTGGGAGGCCTTTGGTTGAGGCTAGAATTCAATTTGCAGCTTTTGTCCAGCCTATGAATAAAATCAATGTTGAGATTGACGTTAGGAAAGGTGCCGTGTACATAACAGAAGGCATCATGTTGCACGACAGCTACACGCAGCTTTTCCTCGGTCGATGAAAATATTAATAAGTTTGAGGACACAGAGTACAACGGCTGTGGCTTACACATGTTCAGACAACCTTAAAAACTCTAATATCACAGAATCCACAAAGAAAGAAGCAACTCAGAATTAAATTTACAGCAGATATTCCTAGTTCACACATCTTGCCACTTTCTTATTTATTTTTTTTTTACATTTCTTTCTCATTAATGAAAAATTTGTCCTATGTTTATATAAAAGATAAGAACCCTCTGTTCCCAAGATCTCACCAACTCATCAGTTACTCAAAGTATTAACCAGTGTATAACATCATGCTCAAGGTCATTTTACTTATATTATAGCAGTATACGCCCAACACTGGACTGTAATATATTAAGTGTTTATCCTCTGTTGCTAGACCAGAATTAGACCAGATTTCAAAGCGTTTATCTTTGAACATTTGAATACTGTAAAATATTTATTGGATTTTGCAATAAAATACAACAAAGCTAACATAAAACATAAATTTAAATTAAGTTTAATCTTCCTACGCTTTATCTTTTCTTAATGCTAATAATTTCATGTTAAATTACCAAATGAAGAATTTGTTTTCTGTTATAAAATCCCATATGCTGAAAACAATTGGCACAATTTCCTTAGTTAATACAGCCTCTACCTCAAGCCAGGTAATATATGTGCTATCATTCCATAGCAATGGAGGAACATCAACTTTCCAGCACAGATAAACACTTCCCATTTTATGGTTGTGTTGCTGTCTCAATTAGTGTTCGGGTACTTGTTCCCCATATAAGTGAAATACCCTTGAGCAATATAATCAATCCTCATTATAGTTTTACCAAAACACTGGATTAAAACACAGCGGAATACCTCAAGACATCACACTGGTATTAGTTCAATCACTTAATGCAGGCCTGTGGTTGTTGGGGAGAACGGACTAAACTTATTTTAGGAGGGACAATTTACAGGTTCCCAAATTGTTTACAGTGTTTGTCTTAATTTGTATTTTGCTATTGATTTTGACAAATGTTTTAAAGTTTGATCTTTAATAAAATTTGTACTATAAAGCAATTTTGCTTTATACTTCATAGATGCACATTTATATATATATGTAACATCAGCAAAGCAGCAGCAAATGCAAATGTTAGCTAATCACACAAACTTTTAGAGGACCAATTATGCCGAAAAAAGATTACAGCATAGGACTGTTATTTATCACTATAATTCAATCAGACTATTAAACCTACATTTCATTTTGGTCACTTAATTTCTAAACTCATTAAGTTTAATGCTATCACTTTTATTAAAAAAATTTAATATCTTTTTCTTAGTTTTTTGATTCGTGTTTAACACCAACCACACTGGTACTTAATGTTATTCAGGTCATATCTCATATGCAGCCAACTTGGTAAAAGAAACCACCCATCACTGGTAACAACCAATCAAAACACAGACTAATCACAACATCACAAACCTATTGGCCGGATAATACCCCTAAGCTTCAAGATCACCAGAGCAACAGGAACTTCCCTCCCACTAACCATCTTAATAAGGGAGATAAATCTGTTAATTTCCCTTTGGTAACAATTTTTCGATTGGGTTTCTTGAGAATCTAAGAAACATACTTAGTTCAAACTTAACATTTCGTCACATTGTAAAGGAATGGTTATTAAGAACTAAAGTCTATACAAGACAATGTAAATACATTTTATTTCAGTTGTGATTTAAAACTTATTAAAATATAAAAGTATTCAAAAAGTTGGAATGGAGACTGGTTTTGGTCTTCATATAGATGTACAGTGATAACAGTATTAAAAATACATACATATATGTACGAATGGAGATAAAGACAACAAGTTGACCAGTTGGCCATGAGTAAAAAAATAGCCTAGAAGGAAAAAGCAGATACATCCTAAAACATATTATTAGCAAGCCTAACAATTCTTACAAGCTCTGATCTTCTGTGTTCTCAGTTATTTATCTTAATCAGACGACTTTGTTAGGCCACCTTGTGTGTCTAAACTCGAGTTTCTTCAAGCAAGTAATTATTATGATAGTATAATAATATAAAATAACTTCCCCTTTAATTCTTACCCTTTTGTTGAAAACAAATTTCACACATTCACATTCAAATTTAGCATCTTTCTTTTTCCTTGTTTGTAATTCCAATTGCTAATGGTAAAAAGCGTGAAAGTCTTTTTGAGTTTTGAAAATTTTCTTTCGTCATTTGAATTAACCATTGTGAGTCAGAAGCATGACTTCCTAATCTATCATCTGTGATAGCAGCTTAAAGGTAAAAATTCTAAACCAACTCAATAGACTGTCACTGTACAGGTAAATGGTATCAACATTACCTTGTGATTAAAACTGATGTATCGGTTTAATTGATCCCAAACTATTACGGACTGTGTCTGATTGGTTGATTGATTTTACTATCTGGCTGCCTGTTGACTGATTGACTTATCAATACTTATTGATCTTCAACACCACAGTTGCTGTCAGCCAGAATTAATTTATATAATACTTTAAAACACTGCATTCTCATCCAAGTCTCTCTGTGTCAAAAAACATCTACTACTTATATTCTGTTTAGGATAAGATTTGCTAAGAAATGTTTTCTACAAAATGTTTGGGAGCATTCACATAGTACAATAATCTTATGGCAAATATATCTTAATTGGACATATAGAACAGATTTTAAAAAAATAAAAATACTATGATATGGGGTTATGTTAAATTTGGTTTTGAAAATCTTATATATAGTTGATATATAAGCAAACCTTTCAATAATTGTTCAATTATTTCCAAATTTTCACTTTTAATTTCAGAACTTCACAAATTTATTATTTAAAACAATTTATTATATTCTTCATTAAATCCTGTTTGCTACAGTTCCAATGTATTTAGGGCTTTTTAAGTACTTTAAACTAGACACATTACATTAAAGAAGCTCATGTTAGTTAGGAATAACGAAAACACACAGAATTTAACTCACTACTCCATTTAGCTATTAATTTATAATCAATAAATGTATTATTCATTTATTACTTAATTTCAAGGCAAATCAATCCCATCCTCATTCCTCCACTTTTTTTAAAAACTCCTAACGGCTATCAATTAGGAACAGACAAGATATAAATTAAATACATCCAATTTTAATTCTATTAGACTGACGTGACAGGAATGTTTGAATAAACTTTCTGCACAATAGACAGGACTAAATTCATTTAACAATATTATCAAAAATTATTTGAAAGGAGATAAAAATTGAGAACATGATTTATTATCGGGGTGTCACAATGGGATTGAGTTTACTCACATTTTCTGGTTATTTGATTTATATAAAAGACATTGTCTAAAAGAATGAAAAGATTGCAGTCTCCATACACTGACTACCCATGCTGTGCTGTATAAGAAGTAGTATGTGTGTGTGGCTGACCATATGGCTACCATGTTAGTTAAGTGTTTAATCTAGGATTACAGTATATTGTAATCCCAAGTTTAATCACAGTGCCCAATCATTGATGAGGACTTGACTCCGGGACATCTCTGTACAGCCCTGGACCTACTGAACAAATGAGGTATCCAATCAATCAATGAACTACCTGAAGAACAAATGAGGTAACCAATCAATCAATGAACTACCTGATGAACAAATGAGGTAACCAATCAATCAATGAACTACCTGATGAACAAATGAGGTAATCAATCAATCAATCAACTACCTGATGAACACATGAGTGAAGGTATCATAAAAAAAGATATGAACCAGGTAGTAAATAGGGAGTGAGAGCTCACAAGGAAACTGGTAAAAAAAAATGAGTAAATAAAAAAATATATATATATATTATAAAATATCTCTTTCCACTAAAAAATGTTTTCAAAAATAGTTAGAACATCAAATAACTTTCCCCGATTCTCTCCATGTGACTGTATACAATGGTGTTGTGTTACATACTTAAAGCCAGCTGGCATTGGGAATATAATAGGTGTAGATCAGACAATATATGCCAACTGACTAAACCCCAAATATACCTCAACTCCTGCCTGGTGAAATGTTAATTCACATGGAATCCCACAAATAATTGCTCAATGCACAGCTGTTACTTTGGTACAATAGTAAACTTCTGAGCAGTTGGTATTTTTAGTTTTCCCTAACAAACCGGCTTATACATATCAGGGGCTGATTTTTCAATATCATAGAAAACATATTTTTCTCTTACCGCACTTAAGCCTGCTTGGTTCAATGGGTGTGGAAACCAATCATGAATAACATGTGGTGTAGTTAGAGTTACCATGCTAGATGTTACAACAGATAAACCTTAGAGTTACAATGCTAGATGTTACAACAGATAGACCTTAGAGTTACCATGCTAGATGTTACAACAGATAAACCTTAGAGTTACCATGCTAGATGTTACAACAGATAAACCTAAGAGTTACCATGCTAGATGTTACAACAGATAAACCTTAGAGATACCATGTCAGATGTAACAACAGTTCAAGCTTAGAATAAACATGCTAGATGTTGCAATAGATCAAGCTTAGAGTTACCCTTCAGCTTTTTACATTTTATCGGAATACTGGGATAAAAATTTCGAGATTTGTTGAAAGTTTACTATCATTTGTTAGTTTGGCCTGTGCAGTATATACCTTACTTTTTCCCTGATATGACAAAAGCCCAATAATGAGAAGGTACCACATACACGACATGAGTCACAGAATACAAGACGCATTACATGGGTGATTTAAGATAGAAATTTATTATGAAACCTACCATCAACACACCTACATTCAGGTTTGTTGGAGGTTTATGTCATACATAAGGGTATTTCACTGATTGGGGGACTGATTTTCCAGTTCTCACTATTTCATAAAATCCACCTCTTGCCATTTTTAACAGGGGGACCGTAACCCTATTAGCGGTACATGTACATCAAACTAAATCAGTGGTGATACCTGCTAACCACTGGCGGCAAGCCCTTGCTTACAAGCTAGGTACACACTCAGACCATTCATATTTGAACAAATATATTTTTTTTCATAAAATGATTTGAACATTCAGTTATTTTGGTTTACTTTTACAATGATCAATTGGTGTTTAACGCCAATTAATAAATCAAAATGCTTGAAAGAGGTTAAAGTAAGAGAAAAACAGAAATGACATACCCTGATCAACACAATTCTAAAAAACTAAGAAACTTAACGCTGTATTGTAGCATACACGGGCAACTGATGGTCTTGATGACTTGAATATGTGCAAGACTGGGTTACCATAGTTCAATTTATAGAATTATTTGGACACAGTCCTGTGCTAAATAAGCACACCAAACAGATGCTCATTTAACCCACAGCTTATGTCCAGAAAAGATCTGAAAATTTGGAGAAACTTGGTGGCTCCAATAAATCTGATGCAACGTGTATCGATACCCTCTTTACTCGATTCTATCAACATCTAAATTAAAACAATAGCCGACACTTGTACATTGTGAAACCAAGCCTAAAATAAGCAATAAAGGATTTGTTTTATCCTCTTTTAGGAATACATTTCAGGAATATGACATTGATGGAATATGACAGTTACCACAATTACACAATGTGAAGTATTTTGCTGTCTGGAAATTAATCTTCCTCCAGTGTTTATTAGGACACTTTGACTATGCTTGAAATATTAGCCAGACATTTTTTTATTAACAATAACATTTTTGATAAAGAAAAAGTGTATCCCGCTGACACAGAAAACCCAGGATAGAGGTTTGCTTTCTGATTGTCCCAGTCATTCTATTCAATAAATTAATAGCTGTAGTCAAAATATGTATTTCCGTTAGAGAACATGACGTCAGTTAGTCAGAGAGCTCCAGAAGCTAACAGCCTGGTAGAGCCCTGGCTTCTATCAATAAAACAAGTCTTAAAAACTGACAAAAGATTAAAACCGAAATCCTCTTGAATACAGTTATTGATTTGGGGCTTACGTAAACACTTATTGAACTGGTAGTTGTACATGTAATGATGAATATGACAGAAAATGTCAGTAGAACACTCCTCAAACAATACCCTAGTTAGAAACAATCCTCTCTGAAACCCTACCAAACAAATGACAACTTCTATGCAGTATTTTTAGATCTAGCCTGTTGTTGAGTGTGGAAAGAGTTGAAGTTTATTTGGTCTTTTTTATCCATTCCATTCTTCTTGAAAACATTTAGAAGGGAAAAAGGTTTTGGATAGACAACAAATGCCAGCTGCAGTTCCTATTTAGACATTTCCATATTCTCCCACCTATTTATCGTGGACTTTGCAATGGCTGTAAAGGTACGTAGCGTATGCTTTATGTCACAGACAGCCAATTGACGTAAATCTATTGAAGGTAAGGAACAAAGCCTTTGGTCTGACATATAATGTACTTCAATTGGCCAGTAACTAAGAGATTGTTCCACCCTAGGCAACAAGCAGCCAATCAATATCAGTTATACACTATAACACCACAGTCCATTTTCAACAACAAAAAATGATTACAGACTCAAAACAACTCTTTAAAACAAAATATTACAGAAACCCAATACAATTATCTTGAAACAAATAATAAACCAATAAAAAAGAGCAATAAACCAGTTGTATTTTTTTTTCCTCTTCATATAAACTGGCATTACAAAATGACATGAATGTTCCTGGCTTGTCAGTTTTTCTCAACAATTTGGTGGAAATCCAGCAAAGAAAATCTTGGGGGAAAGGCTGCGGGAAAACAAGGAAATTGTAATTTGCATTGAGCAAATGATACCTAAATGATTAAAAAATTGTCCATAGATTTTACACCATGTCAAGAACTAAACCACAAATATTTATAGTGATATGCTCTGAGCTCAAAAGAGACATCTGGACCAATGAGTCTGACCAGACATAACTGATCAATAAACTGTAATCAATTAAATCATGAAGAATGTCGCAAGAAAGTATTTCATGATTAACAATCAGACTAGTCAATATAAAACACAAATACACTAGATTTTTTACCAACCCGCAAATTAGCAGTTAGTCATAATAATGAAATGAACTAGAATGAGTGGAATTTAGATTAAAGAGTCCACCCTACAAATCATATCAATCAAATGATTTATTGATAGGTGTTTCATTGTGTAGTATAACAGTAATTGACACTCACTGTCAAACCCATGAAATGTAAAGTATTATGCTATGTTGAAAATTAATGTTCCTCCAGTGAAAACAAAATACCCTAAGTAAGAGATTGGTTTGTTTGTTTGATGGCATACTCAAGGGTATTTCACTTATCTGACGACAGATTGTCCAGTTCACACTGCACCTAGCCTTCTTACGGTGGAAAACCGAGAGGAAACCTTGTAAAAACCACCCCCACGATTGCCAGAGCCACACATGTGACTCGCTCATATACCTGATGGTCAACAGGCAGACTCCATCCTGTGAACAGTACATCGAAGCAGGTTCAGTTTTAGTAAGCGCAAACACTACCACTAAGCCACGTCCATGGGCCCCCTAACTTCCCTAAGCAAGAAAAATTATACAAAGAAGAGCTTGGTTTAAAATGTCGCATACAATAGTTTATGAGTGAGTGTAACATAATTATTTTAACAATAATGATGTAAGATATAACAATTCAACATTTATAAGCTTGTCAAACTCAAACTAGAATCATGTCCACCTCTTTTGCACTCAACAAGACATGAACGAGGCATGTAGGCCTACAGCCTGCAATTTTATTTTTTTCAAATTTTGTAAAAGTAGGCCAGCACAAAATCTTCAGCTCTCCCCCACTAGTTTTCTGTTAACCATGGCCCATATGGTCAGTGTGAGATTGTACCAGGTGTTGTGAGATTCCTCCACTCCTTTATAGCTTGCCTAACGAACCTTCCCAATTAACCGGCACTTACCATTAATATCACCATCATTAGTCTTCTTCATATTATTTAAGGGTATATTGGTGGCCAATGAAAAACCTGTATTCTCTGCCGATCATCAGCATTCAGCACTGACGAGATAATTCACATTTACAACAAAATGTAAACCAAATGAACATAAAAAGATCCATCATGCTCTCGGTCATGTCTGATGTAAGTTGTGTGTATTATGTATCAAAACCAAAAACCCAAGTCTCAATAAAAAGCTAAAATGAAATGAAGAACATGTTAAAAACAGGATGCATGAGTCTATACAACATCAATTTTAACGATATTACAACTTCCTTGTTATTTATTCACATAATGCAATGTTTCTTATACATATTTTATATATAATTATATTATGATTGACAATATGTAGTTGTACTTACAATTTTTTCTATAACAAAAAGAGATAAATTTACCAAGATTTCCAATAAAAAATGGCAACAGACTGTTGGTTATACAAGTAAACACAAATTTTATTTTACTCCTCCACACTTTAGCAGCCCTAGTAGATCATTCCGCGGCAGTCTCTACCCTAGTGGATCAGAGGATAGGCAGTCTTTCCCTTAGTGAATCAGAGGCAAGGCAGTCTTTCCCTTACGGTATCAGAGGCTAGACAGTCCTTTCCCTAGTGGATCAGAGGCAAGGCAGTCTTTCTCTTAGTGGATCAAAGGCTAGACAGTCCTTCCCTTAGTGGATCACAGGCAAGACACTCTTTCCCCTAGTGGATCATTCCAAGGAAGTCCTGCCCCTTGTGAATCAGAGGCTATGAAGACCATCCTCTAGTGGATCAGAGGCTAGGCAGTCTTTCCCTTAGTGGATCAGAGGCAAGACACTCCTTCCCCTAATGGATCAGAGGAAAGACACTCCTTTCTCTAGTGGATCAGAGGTGAGGCAGTCTTTCCCCAAAATGGATCAGAGGTGAGGCACTCCTTCCTCTAGTGGATCAGTGATGAGGCACTCCTTCCCCTAATGGATCAGAGGTGAGGCACTCCTTGTCCTAGTGGATCAGAGGTGAGGCACTCCTTCCTCTAGTGGATCAGTGGTCAGGCACTCCTTCCCCTAATGGATCAGAGGTGAGGCACTCCTTCCCCTAATGGATCAGAGGTGAGGCACTCCTTCCCCTAATGGATCAGAGGCAAGGCTGGCCAGGACAAGCAGACAGCCACACAAGACCACCCTTGATGTTCAATTAGTAGTGGTTAGATTATTTACAGGTTAACACTCAAAACCAATTCACCTTAAAGTTCACTTATTGATCACTCATGGAAATCACCATTTAGCCAATAACCAAATTGATTTAATGGTTTTACACAAGGTAATTGACCTCAACAGTTATCAACATTCCACTTCAGAACAAATCAATACACTTCCATGCAAACCATAACATAAAACTAAATCCACAATGATAATGCTAGTTCCGAAAGGGCTATTTCTACCAGTAGGGATAATCATAAATAATGGATTAATTAAACATAAAATAAAATTCCAGAAAGACAGTAGAGTTTTTTAATGTGATTAGTGATTTGCAAGGTAATTCCACTGAACTGACAGTGGAACTTTGATACAGAGAATCAGATCCTGTATCAGGTACAGTGTTTGCTCAAGAAGCCAAAAAAACAGATATTTTACTGGCAACCAACAATGACAAGAAAACACAATCAGGAATAAAACAAAGATGCTACACTTAACCTGCTTTGTGTTACCTCTTAACTTTGAGAGTTAAACGAGAACACCTGTTAAGTTTTAAGTATGCTGTGGCCTTGTAGTATTGAATAAAGCTAATTATGTTTTAATTAATATATCAAGCACCAAAAAGCCAGCAGTAAATGTCGTCTACCAAGATCACAGCCAACCGACCATCTAGAAGAAAGCACTAGGACACCCAAAAGCTTGTGCAATATTTCGGAAAAAATATTTTACAAAATACCTTATTATTAAAAAATCATCAGAAAACTGTTACAGATGGCTAAGGTCTAAATAGTCATGAACATAAAATTTCATAACTTTACATTATAAAGTTGCAAACAAAATATCAGCTAAACCTGTCCTTCTAAAGTTTGGGTAAATAAAGGTACTGATCAAGTTACAGATAGACACACCCAAGTCCCTTTGGTGTAATCACCAAAATGGGAATAAGGAGGTTTTGACATAGTGAAGATTTAATGCCATAAATATTTGCACCATAAATGCTTAAAGGATAGCCAATGAGTAAAGGTGTGTTCAATGGGTTTTCTTTTCAACTGTTTACAAAAAGTTTAAAAGACATGACGTAATCAAAACTTGACATCATATGTATATTATGACATTCCCTTGTTCATGTCATATTGGAAACAAAATCATTTGACATTGAAAAATTCAATGTGTGCTGACAAAATGTAGAAATATGTTTTTTTCAATGGCAGTGATTTATAATTTTAGTTAGGGATGGAAATCAGGATATTTCACCTACTTATAAATATCAATTGAGTGCAAGGGCTCAGGCAGAGGGGTGTCCATCCATCCAAATAGACACTGTGAAATGAACAATTGCCTTATTTAGACACCCTGTTTTAAGAAAAAATGTACATGCAGGAGATACAAAATGGCCATACAATCAAGTGCTAAGTAGAGACAGCATTGCTACTATTCAAACAAACTGCCCTTAGTCAGAGGGTTTTAAAAATTAAATTAAGATAACACTTGTCAGATCAATTTGACACAATGACTATATTAACAAGCATACTTGTTATTTTTTAATAATGTTTTTAAACATTGATTTTAAATACTCAGTATTTTAACTTTTCTTTAAATTAAAGATGTAATATTTATAGTAGAGAATAAGATCGAAATATACAATCTCCAATATTTCAGCACACTCAAGCATACAGATTGGATAAACCATGCTTAACTTCACAGGTCAGGGCAGTATCCAGAGCCATTTTAGTTACGGAAAACGTATGGACGCCCAAACTCTTTCAAGCCCCAAGTAATGTCAACATATTACTATTTTCATGAATTCCAGTTAAAATCAAACTAAAAGTGGATTCGGAACCCTGATTATGGTCTGAAGAATTTGGGAGAGGAACCTGGGAAACTTTTTCTAGAAACTGCCATGCAGGTAAACATCATCTTAGGTAAATCTAATGTGCAGCCTTCATATCTACTGCCAGCAACTAGCCTTATTTCAAAATGTTGGTTGAATTCTTCTCCACGATTGAACAGACTTAAAATTATTTTAAAACATTTTGGCATCAGATTAACATAGTGCATGGGCAGCATGGCACTAACTATATATAATGTTAATTTGTTTTACTAAACCTATCACATCAGTCTGATTTTAAGGTTCTGTCCGATTTAAGGGTTATTCCCTTAAAATTTTATGAGCCAATACCTTTCATTGTAATCCTTAAAACAACTGCAGTGCTGGTCAGATATACAGATGGTAATCTTTGACTAATAACAATCAACTACTCTATCCAACATAAGTAAATGAACAGGTGTTTTATCAATAACACTTAACATTTGATCACAAAAACTGTTGTGTGTATACTGTGTGTGTTGGAGGCCCCTTGTGGGGTATCCCCTTTTGGTAGGACAACTAATCATCCAACAGTTTACAGCATGCTTTCAGTCCAGGAGTTCACTAACACATTATAAACCAACTGTTACCAAGTGGATTAACCAGTATGTAGAGAGATACCCATGGTGTCCACAGTTAACACTTTCAACAAGTAACAGTTGGCTCACTCAATAGATTAAATTATTTGACCCTTCAGTCTGAATATAATGTAGTTCATCACTATCAAACAAGGTATCACTCTGTTAACCAAACTACAAGATGCTTTTAATGGTATAAGGGGCTGAAAATAGCAAATATATATATATTTTTTAATTTAAAATTAAAACAAATTTTTAAATAGTTGAAGGCAAATTACATTACTGATTCATTTAAATTCCATTGACAAAAATATAATAACAATTGTTAAGTACCAGAAACATTTAAAAAAAAAGAGCAAAAGAAATAAGATTGTTCTTAAGAAATAGCTAGTGTCTTGGAAACAAAGGAAAACTGGATTATCTCCCTTACCCTTCTGTTTTATTACAGATACCCTCCTGAAGTTCAGTTTTCTTTGACTTCACCTCAAGCTCTAGATAATCACAGCAACTGAAATTTTATAATTAAACTCAATTATTTGCTTTAAAGTATACCACAACCAATCATATACAGCTGTCTCAAAATATAAATGAAAGTGTTAATAATTGAATTTATAAGTATATAGAAAACACATCAAACACATTCATTTTGATGTGAAGTACAGAATTGTTTATACAAGATGAACGTCTGCATCTAAATCTAGAAGGTAAAGGTTGACACTTTCATGTCACTTCAATAAATTAATTTTATTCTGTAGAAGAAACTATTAACAAGTTTTTACTTTGTATATATCTATATATTTTTTTAAGTACCTAGCCTAGGCCTAATCTAATGTTTTTGCAAAATGACCTTTGGAGGATTCGTAAAAATTTATTGAGCACATATACTTTATGTGCGCTTATATTGGGTGCAGAGGAATTGGCCTCAAGTTTCGGTTTACAAGAAATCGATATCCATGAATGAATTCCTCTGCTCGTAGAAATCACACGAACAGTTAGCGTAAGTTCGGACGGCATATCCAACATTCTCAGTGGTGACTTTCACCACAACACGTGGTTTTGATTGAATCAGAAATCACACCGTCCGCTAAGCTTTTAGTTTGTTTTTGCGGATGTAGAAATCTGCATACAAACTGTTGACAAATTCAACTGATGTTGGGTATCATTTGACACTTTAAAACATTTACCCAAGTTGAAAAACGCCTATTTTGTTTCCGCTGGTACACACAACTTGTCGACCTGACCGAATCAGAGTCGCCATGTTGGATATTGACAGACGGTCGGAGGGTCGCTTATGGCTTCATGTACACAAATCATCTTTCAACTTAGCCAACCTAAGATTCCAACCTAACTCATTAATCCATTGCGGAGTATTTGATTAATAATTTCGCCAGCCTACCGGGAACTATTCCATCCAGTACAGTTACATAGCACCTAAATTAGGTCAAGGTGTTGTGTTTTTCTAATGATGTAGGGGGCATTGTTTGTGTTTGTCTATCCTCTCAACATGGGCCCAGTCATCCAGCTTGCTGATTGGTCGGCCGCTGAAGTGTATGATAATTACTCAGGTGCATAATAAATGCTGTAGTCGGTGGAAGCATGCGGCTCGGCAAGATGACTGCCAACACTTGACTAGCTTCATTTGAAAGTTTCTTTCCAGCCGCAACAGCTGTGCCAAATATATAGGATCCGTCCGCCAAAATGGAAAGGTTTTACATGTCGAGGGAGGCGGTGGTCAAATTTATGGGTTCGTGTTTTTAAGTAATTTTTACTTCATTGAGATCTAATTTTTTCTTCTTTACTTTTCCGAAAGTTACAACTGTCAAAGTTAATCGGCACATTTATGGAGTTGTCAATTTTGTATTGAATGTATATTTAAGTGTACGTTGTAGTTTCAAGTTGACATTTAATACGTCGCCTTTTAATATGTTTGACATTGGCTCTGAGAGGAGCTTTGATAAAGATTTTTATTCAATAACTATTATGAAGTATAGACATTGCTGTAGGCTTTATGATTTTAACGTCAACTAAAGCCGTCTATGAATCGAACAATTTACTGAGAATAGTTATACTTATGTCGGGTCTATATTTATTCATATGAAACAAAACAAATTTAAGTTGATACTTGTCAGTAATTTACTTTAACAGCTTCTTTTTTTTTTACCTTTTAACTAACTTTTTACGTTACAGTTAGAAATTAATTGTGTCGAATTCGTTGAAAATTTTATATACACGCCTTAATGTACATGGCCACGTCAAATCATAATTGTTATTCTATAACTATTTCATTTTTTAAAAATAATAAAAGAACACCTCTCTCCGTATTATTGTTAAGTGTAGCATCGGTTACAAGGCAGATTATTATAAAGTCATGTTCGACATTTAAATTAAGAACCATAAAATCAACTTTTGCATGCTTATTCGAATTACTTATATAATGGTTTACATACTTCCTATATGTTTAAATATGTATTTTGCTAAATTGAGAACAGTTAACGTAAATTCCGTCAATAGAAATGTGCCGTGTAATGTAGTCCCATAATCCATAAACGAATTTGAACTCTATTTAAATGTAAAATCAAACTTGTTTAATATTTTAATTACTAAATTTAATCTACATGTATGTCTATTATTATATATTCTTAATTTGTGTGGATTACCATAAATGCAACTTTGATTAATTTCTTAATCCGTATTAGAGAGCGGCACGCGACTGTCGCGAGTGATAAATGTATGTGAGCGTCTTAAGGGATTTTATAGCGGCCTGTGTTCTGTTATCTGTGAGTGTACGTAGAGTGTCAACCTCTCAGAGCACATGCCAATCAACTAGCGCATGCGCTTCGCCAGTATCTCTGATGCGCAAAGAACGAGTGCGCAGGTCTGAGGGTTACAGCTGTCTAAACATGGAGGCTGCACTGAGATACAGAACACTGGTGGTTCCCAAGCGTACGTAATATCGGCTTCCTTAACTCCACGAACCAACCAGAAAGAAGCTATCAAACGTTACTGTAAGTGACAGTTTATCATTGTGCTTTGTTTGATCGGTTTCGATTATAGGAATGACGATGGAAAACATGGGAGAACTCGGCGATCAGCAGATGAGCGATTCCAGTAGCGTGCCGCCAGCACCGCCTGCCAGTCACTCAGACTATGTTCCCAGCCCGCACGATCTCTCACCAACTATCTCTTCTCGCTCTAGTGGGGCTATAGCAGTCAGTGTGGCTAGTATGATTGACAATTCGGAGTTCCGTTCCCAAATGGGCGATGCTACATATCAGACACTAAATGGACGGATGAGTCCGGGTTACAGCCCAAACAACAGTTACGCTACACTTACACCCTTACAACCTCTGCCACCCATCTCTACAGTGTCAGAAAAATTCAGTCATGGCCCTTCAAATGTAAGCGGAAGTTTCACACTTATGCAGAACCCAGCTAATGGCTTGGGTATGGACATGAACACATATCGTTACTCTGATAAAAACATTGCCTCGCTTGGTATGAGTATGGGACCTACAGCTCTTACATCAACTCCAATGACAATGATGACAAACGGATATCAGCATCAAGCCTTGGGAGCATATGGTTACAGTCAAAATGGTCTCCCTTCTCCTAAACTTGAACATAAAATACCAGTACAAATGATGTCTCCTGTATCATATGATGCATATTCACGTAGCCTGGCTCCCCGAGGGTTACATTCACCCAACCCTATGATGAGTACATCCCTAAATGGCCTCCATGGCCAGACACCAACTGCAGCGTCCCCACAAAGTCATGGGAGTTTGAGTCCACACAGAGATGGCAGGGCTACTACCTCAGATTTACAGGCCAAGGGACAAGAATTGGAAGAAATCAACACAAAAGAGTTAGCTCAGAAGATAAGTAGTGAGCTCAAACGATACAGTATCCCACAGGCGGTTTTTGCCCAAAGGGTACTGTGTCGAAGTCAAGGGACTCTCAGTGATCTATTGCGGAACCCCAAACCATGGAGTAAACTGAAATCGGGCAGAGAGACGTTTCGCAGAATGTGGAAATGGTTACAGGAACCTGAATTTCAAAGAATGTCCGCATTAAGATTAGCAGGTAAGGATCTTTTGGATTTCATTTTTTTTTTTTTGTTTTACAGATTATCTACATTGAAATGTTGGTTTCCTTTGTTATCTCTTATTTAACATTTTGTTTGCCTAGTCGAACTATTACATAGATGCTATATTCTGCTGATCAGTGTATTTGATGTTCTAAAAATAGATGTGAATGTGATCAATGTTTCTAATTTTGTACATGGAGAAAGAATTGTTTTAACACAAAGTGTCTGTTTCATGTTGATTGAAATGTGTTCAAATGTTGCCATATTAGGGATACATGTTTGGCATTATTAAAACATAGTTCCAGTTTCAACAATGTTGCTTAATATTGAATACTATTTATTTGATAAAACAAAGTTGCAAAGTTGACCTATATTATGTGACTGAGAAGCATGACATGCACCATGTCTATAAATAGATTAAACTATTATCAAGTAGCCTCCAATATTGGACCAGAAATTAGGGGAAGTGCAGAAAGAAGTGTACATGATTAACCTGCTGTTGACAGGTTTTATTTGATCAATGCCACTGTCTTGTTTCTGATCAAATTAATTTCACATAATGTTATTTTGAGGACTCAGTCAATAACCTATAATTATGCATTGACTATATGACTTTAATCCTTAGAAGATGTAGTTGACCTCAAGCAAGCTGGGCTATGCTCATGTACCCTAAATTTAACAAAAATGTGGATTTTTCTTTTTTATTTATTGTGTTCTGCACTAACAATAGTCTATTCCATGGATTTGTTTGTATGTAGAAATCAGTAAAATTATTGGAACATTTGTACTGATAAGACATTACAAAACTGATGGAAACTGGTTATGTGGAAAATAATTTATAGGTAGAGATCAAGCAAAATAAACTGTTTTTTGTTTTTCTTTGGAGGTGGAATGAAAAAAACAATTGTGTGAACTGATTGAAATTGGATAGTGTTGAAGTGATTTAAATATTGTGATAAATAGACTGAATATTTGTAGAAATACAATATTTTTTAAGTGTAAACAATGGATTGTGCATGTTATTTAAAGTGCTCATGCAGAGAATGTACAAGTCTCATGCATTTGTGTGATAAAGCAGATTGGACATTGTACTCACACACTTCTACCAGCAATCTGTATAATTTGACATAAATCAATTGAAACCATTGTTAGGTGACATTAATTGCTTCACAGTTGTTATGGAAATGTTTATTATGGTCGGCTAAATTAATTCATGTATTTTGCTGCTTTCTTTTATGCAATGAAAAGCGTTGTGCAAGTTTGAGAATCCAGAGAGGGACATTTCTATGGCTCCACTGGAAATAACAGCTTTTTGTCTGCATATCTAATCCCTGTTTTTATCTCTATTTAATTCTAAGTATAGGTATTAGGCCTGCCAATTAATATCAGACAACCTCAAGGATGCCATGCAAACTCATGTGCACCAATTGAAGCATTTTCGGTATTAAACATTAATTTTATTTCACAAAAATGAAAAGAGGATTGGTGACCAGACTCACTGCCTATATTAACACCACTCCTGGACACCCAATTAACGCTGAAGCATTTTAAAACTATTTAACTATGCAACTTATTTTGACAGAGTTAATCAAACGTGACAATTTTATAATCTATTTGACTCATTTCTCTTGAAAAGAACCATATGACCTTTGGAATTAATAAGTTTAAATAAGACACAACACTGATGAATATTTTTATGGTAGTATATGGTTATAAATTGTCGTAATATATATTTCTAAAACCTTATTACATAGACACAGGAGTTGTGATATTACATTGTGCTATGCCAGTGAGATTTTATATATTTTTTTATTTATATCTTTTGTGTGTCTTTTTTTTAGTGATGAATTGATAAAATATAGCAATAAACAAGAATATTGTATTTTATGATGTGTTTTAATTGTTCATTGTTGAAATCAGTGTTTGCCCGAACATGAATGAAATGTTCTATATGTTGATGTTAAATGGTAGATGAAGTCATGAAGTGTATCATACAGAATTAATAAATTTGTTATTAATGTTTCATTTTGTACTAAAAACCATTCATCTTTTACAGTGGTACAATTATATAATTGGGCTGTATTTATACCAAGAGGAAAGTTGACTTATAGCATGCAGTTAGTTGCCACACCCTGATTGATATACATGTAGTGTGGGTGGAAAATTAGCCTCATTAGAAATTAAGAAAAAACTCGTTAGTACATGACCTCCCACCAACAGTTACCTGGCCCTCTTTTCTATAAGCAATCTATATTAATACATGTACCTAACATGTATAAAAGTGTCTGTCTTTATAATAAAATATATTACCTAACCATATTTAATGTATAGTCAGCTTTATATACTGTGATGATGTTGTAGCCGTATTACTTAAAGGGAAATGCACAATGTTGTAGAAGGTTTGACTGTTACTTTGATGTGTACTGTATATAGCTATACAGTGTGGGTACTACTGTGCATGACTGTGATTTCCTCAAATTGAATGACGTTGATAAGAAACGGACCATCGCTAGCTGTTACTATGGTTATTGTAGAGGAGCTGATTTTAAGGAGTAGGACCTAGAAGAGCTTGGAGCAATCACAAAGCCTTCAGGGATTTCTCCAGCAGCCCAAAATGTCAGCCAGAAAGAACCATGGCTGCCCCTATAGCATCGCCTTGGTAATTGGAAAATTAAATGTTATGGGACCACCAAGTTAGAGAAATGTTCATTGATATATAATGATATAATGTAAAAATATGTACCAGTGTTGGATGGGATATTATAAAAGCAACATTTTTTCTTCCAACACTATTCCTTTCTTGTTTCACCAGTATTTTTTTTATGACTACTGAACTCTTAATTATAATTGAAAATTTAAAAAACCAAACAAATAACTTATGATAATGATATATGGTGAATTCATTATTATCAAATATTCCTACAGTAATTTTGTGTTCGATGTACCCTTTTGGGTTTCAAGTGTCAAGTGCTTTGGAAGGAATGAGTGTGCAAGAAGATGGAGTCGGGTTATTTTTCGAGAGGTTGTATGAGAGTTGATTGAGAATTTCTAGTCAACATGCCTGGCCATTCATGAGGATAGTTGACATTGTATGCTGCAGTGTTGTGCCTATTTGTTCCACTTCGCCAGGCATACAGATTTGGGAAAACTGCCCTGTGCTCCCATTCTGATTAAGCCCACAGAATATGCAGAATTGTGGATGGATGGTGGCTTACTGTCGCCGTCACTGGCCAGGCATACAAACCATGTTCAATCTGAGATGACCCCTCCCTCCCTGGACGTGATGAGTCAGGGTCCCACTGACCACCAAATTTTAATTCCGTTCCAACCATCTTGAATATCTCACGATCTCAATGTGATTTCCCACTGCCTAATAATGTCATGCTTTGCGATTTTAGACCAAATCTCTTAAAGTTATGTCAATTTTAAATTTTGTGTCTAACTTGTTTATAGAAAAAAGTTTTATGCTTCTAACCAGTAATGATAGTAAATATTGTTCTGTAGTTTCGAGAAATGTGTAAGAGTGTCGTTTGTCCCAAAGAGATAGTGGAATTTCTGTCAAAAAGTGGAGATGTTGTGGAATAACCAATATTAGTCTGTCTAATTCATTACCGCTGACAGTAGTACAATTGGTGGTTGACTGACTAGACATTGGAATAATAAAAAATTGTGGGGACATATACTGAAGTAAGCCTTACTAGAGAAACTGCAGATGTCTGATTAATTATGTGCTTATTTGATGGGGATGTAATGTAGTACTTAAGGTCATTTCTTTTAAATGTTGGCATGTCAGCCCAGTTAGTAAAATCCACCCTTGATGCCACTGGCAACAAGCAAAGACAAGATAGGACGTAGTCAAATGGCATCCCAAACAGATCCCCTTTATACTGCCCCTTATCTCTGAGGGCAGCAGGAAACTCCCTCCCAACCCTCCATGTTGTCTCATTAAAACAGCATTTACATTAAGTTCTATAGATGTATACTTTCTACAATTATCCACAGGGATATTGACTCAATTAGAACCAATGAATCCTCTCTTGTTATAGATAAACTCACACAGATATGTTTTCTAGTACATCTAATGTTTATTTGCTATTGGTAAAGATCAGTGGCATAGTGGTAGCATGTGCGCTTACTAATCCTACTTAAATTTATCATTCACAGGATCAAGTCTTTCTGTCCACCATCAGGTATATGAGTTAATCACAAGGTGTGGCCCAGGCAATTGCTGGGGTTATTTTTACGAGGTTTCCTCTTTGTTTTCCACTGAACTAGTCAAGGAGTGAAGTGGATAATCTGTTCTCGTATAAGTGAAATACCCTTTAGTGATGTTAATCCCCAATCAAACATACAAACAAGCAACCTATTAGAAAATTGCAAAAATCTTTGTCATGGATTGGAAAATGTACTATATAAGCTTATTTAATGATCATTTTGATGAATAGATAGGATGTTTTCTTTTAATTTCTCTAACTTTAATATATCGGTACCTACAAGGATAGAATTTATTGAGACCTGGTGACATTTATGGATTAGAAATAGACATTAGTGTGGCAGTTCTAGTGAGACATTATCACCACCTGAGCAGTAAAAAAGCCCAGCTTATTAATACCCATTGTATGAATTATTGAAGAGCTCTGTTGATACTAACTTAAGCAGACATTTATTACAATTGCTGAATGCATTTTACAGTTTTGTCATATATATTGCACAATACAAATAAACAGACAACTCAGTAATATTATAAAGTATGGAAAGCCCTTGTGTTTACATGCAAGACATTGTGTTGAGTTAACAGACAATGGTGCTGGGTATAGTGAGACCGTTAGCTGAATCTGTGGAAGAATCACTTGTGCTCCATAGGAGCTGTAACCCAGTGTAATTTCCTAATTGCTTGCTGGAGTCCGGCTTACACTACATGTATGCTGTGGAGGAGGGGGGGTCATTATAAGCTCCCTGATTGTGTCACATTCTACTCACTAATTAGAGAGCTCAATTCTAGATGCATTGATAATGTTATTGTTCATTAGACAGACATTACTTTATGCATCTCTAATAATACTTACAATATAAGAAAATTCGTTAAGTAGCATTACTTAAAAAAAATCAGTACTTCTTGATGAAGTATGAAACATTGTTTTTTTTTTGTTTTCTTTTTATAATTTGTAAACTATTTTGTAAGGTTAGCTAATGATGCAAAAATGGTGTTCTGGTTATGGATAGCCATTGGTAAAAAAACTTAGCTACAACTGCTGTAAAATTGTGAAAGTAAACTACTTGACAATCGAAAATGAAATGATCAGTTTGTGTTTACAAATATATATAAAAACCCTGAGTAACCTTGTGTTTGTATTAAACTCTGACCATTATAATTGCTGCTTTGCTATGCTTTGTTATTTTATAATTTTTTAGCTTTTATAGATATTACAACCTTCTGTGCTTTGTAATTGTATGTGCACATCCCCATGTAAACAATTGTGTGTTTGCTTTATGTTGTTGTTGCTATTGTGGCTGTAGTTTTTTTTATATTTTTTAAGTTTTGCTATTCTTTTGTCTCTTTTTAGCGATGAACCATAAACCCCTTCCAGACTCCCCAATGGCACTCTCTGACGTAGGTATGTAGTACTTCCTGTTTCTGTTGCTCTGTGTTAGACCTGTTAGTGCATTGTTTAAGTGTTTTTATCTCTTTTTTTAGCACATTATATAAGATTGTAGTAATATATTCATGAATTATTATTATATCCGATAAATGGGTAAGCTGCTTGGTGTTGGGTTGTTTCATCCAAAATATATAATAACTCCAACATTAACCATTGGGTTATCAACTCTTCATTTGTAGTTTGGATAATAATTAATTCATTCAATTATGAAAGAAAATGAAATTGGAGTAATGGGAAAAGTAATAGTTTTGGTTCAGTTGTTTCTGTCCAATCCTGAAGGAAGTCTTGGGTTTGTTTCACACACATACGACTCCTCGATTGTTTTGTGTTTCTGAACAAGATCTGCTGTACAGATTCTCTTTGATGTTTTGAGGTTCTATCTTCCTATTGCATATACACCCATAATAAAGAGTAAAATCCTGGGTGACTAATCACTAATGATATAGTATGCCTTAGTTAGTACAGGTTAAACATGTAGAACAAAGGACAAAGAGGGAACACAGTGTATAGGTGTTACTGGAACATAAGCAGCTGTACTATCATCAACACCTGAGAACTAGCCTAATCAGATCTATAGCACTAGGAGTAGGGCTTGGTTGGGGTGCCTGGGTGTGTTTGCTTCTGCTTTGTAGTGGGGGAGGGGTGAGAGAGAACAAGCAGCTGGAATACACCACCTGATTTTTATCCCCATTCAGTGAATAACAGTTAATGTACAGAGTATAAAGAGTCCTGTTTGCATGAGATATGCTGGAGCTTTTAAAAACTGTATAGGGCACCAGTTTCAGATTTTTAGGGCCTCCAATGCCCAGCTCACATTGACTAGTGTTGTAAAGTAATTGTTGTATAGGCATAGTGGCATATTCCCAGCCCAAGGTAATGTCTTGTTGACAGCCGGCGATGTACTGGATGATAATAGATACGCATTGTTTATGTGCCTTTCTCCCTCTTTCTACCTGTCCTTTGTTAGGCTAGATATTACCAGGTGTAGTACTGTGTTATCAGCAGGAAAATTCACCTGGTTTTATGGGAAACATTAAATATCCCTTGTGATATTCTAGATTGGTCCTTGTAGGCGAGTAATAAATTGCATTACCAGTATCATCGTGTGGCATCTAGACAA
Source organism: Mopalia ciliata (assembly GCA_034783835.1). NCBI lineage: Eukaryota > Metazoa > Mollusca > Polyplacophora > Chitonida > Mopaliidae > Mopalia > Mopalia ciliata. The sequence goes on from JAVFBW010121518.1 coordinate 24,833, forward strand.
AATTCTGTATTATAAGAAACAGTGGCATTGATTTACCTTAAAACATAAATGTTTATCAGATGTACACATATTACAATTGTTTGGTTTTTTTTTCTTGGTAAAATGACATCGAACTGTGTGGTAAAGACTAAAATGTCACAAAATGAGCATTCAGTATTTTATTTAGAGGATAAACAGCTTACCTTGTTGTACTTTTTGTTATCATGTCAGAATTTATTTTTCTGAAGTTAGTGGTACAGTATATTTGCAGGTTTTACCTCATTTTTGATATTCACATTTTTCTTTCATATCATTTCATAGATAAATCATCTAAATATAAGTAAATACATTTTTCTTCTTTAATTGTCATAAACTTAGTTAGCCTTGTCGAGTTAGAGTTATTTACTAATTAAAGATAACATAGTGTAGCTATAAAAGTGTGATAATAAATCTAAGGTACAGTGATACTTAATTAACAACAACCACAATTGCCCTTTCTTCCTAGCTGCTATTTAGCAGACAGAGCCCTTTCTTGTCGTCTATAGTCTTTGTGTGTCTGCGTTTGTCCTGTACACCTCATATAGTTACATAATAACACAGGAAAGGGAAAGGGATAAGGTTGTTTGAGAGACAGAACACTTCAGCCAAGCGATACCCAACCAAATTAGAACATGTAGTAGAAACAAACTGAGAGTGGGTTACACAACCCTTTTATTATGTTGGTTTAATAAAACAACACAAGCCCATTCACATACAGAAGAAAACCAATTGGCTGCCAAACAATGAACTGTGACCTTATTTATGTGACTACATATGTGTCTGCTTGTTAGATGCATTCATAAAAATGCAGTTTTGTCTACGGAAAATGATACGCAAATATTGAAATATAATGGTAATTATAAAAGTATAAATGGGCTAAAACAGAACAGGATTTAGTAGTTTGTCTGTCAACATATCTTATCTTTATGTAGATATCACTATAATAGTTGTTACAGTGTTTTAAACTTTGAACTGTATTTTATAGCTATGTCTGCTTTACACATATTTGAGTTGTTAACTAAATCTGTTCAGTTTGGACTTGCAGTTTACTCTCTTCTCGCAGCTTTTAGCACATAGCAAACATAAGGAAATCCACCTTTTGAAATTCCATATAAACATTAAGTTAGGTCATAAGGGCTCAGTAATCTTCCCTCTAACCTGAAGTAAGTGATATGTTATTGCCTTCATTGTGGCTATAGCACATTTTAAAAGATTAGAGATCAGCTCATTTATTATCGCGAGACACCACTATTTTCTATCTCAGTTACTGTTAGGCCATTCTCTCTGTATGATTAAAGTAACATTACACACATCAATTATAAAATATTACAATAGACTTTTGAATAAACGTTCAAAAGTCTGTCTAATTAAACAAACTCATTTGAAGATAACATTACCATAAATAATGTGACAAATTCAGTCTTGGATGAAATAATATCTGGCCTTACCTTCAGCTAAGTTAACACTATCCTTTAGTTTAAAATCATCTGCCCAGTTAAAATTTTCCCAACAAAGCTTATTTAGAGTTCATTGTTTCAGTAGCTATAACTCACGGTATTGTTATATCTATTAACCGATACTTACCCAGGAAGATAATGTGTCTGGGCTGTTTAATGGTCTATTTGGTGTATATGAGCAGGGAACTCCCAATCCATCTTACACAAAACTCTGTAGTGACTAAATTAGAACATTGGCCTTATTTTGGTCATGTTTTTATTTGTGGAAAGCCAGGGAATTGACCGAGCATTGTCTGTCTGACTAGATTACAAGAAATCAATGGCTATGAGCCTTTGTGAATGGGCGCTTCTAATTGACTAACAGTTCTCCCATCAAGATCAATCATTTCATCAATATTCCTATACAGGTTAACAGTATGGTGTTAATACGAGCACATCAGGTGTAATATATCCCCACTACTCTCACACCTGTCAGTATAAACCACTACCAATATGCTCTGATTGATTTCTCTACACTTAAGGCCAATTTGTTATGTAACTTGGTAAGATTAGGGTTCTGGCTCTCCAGTCTTTTCTTACGTACAGACTGTCACACCTTTTAACTAATCACTAATATTGTGCCTCCACAGTGGTTTTCTATAAAACTAGTTTACCTACTCTTGCCCATTTATAGTATTATCATGTAAAACTTAATAAGGTATTGATATTTGTAGTGGGTAATAATTTAAATATTAAAAGTTTTTATTTAGTACAGTTATATAAATATATAAAGGCTGAAATGTGAGTTTGTTTGCTTATCTAGCCAAGGGGGTGATGTTTTATTGCTAAAAAAGACTGTTAATGTTAGTGGTATTAACACAGGATAGGATTGCTCTCTAAATTCGATGCTGTTTTACTAGTGGACATATTTTCAGTTTCTAAACTTAAAATTATTTGATTTTAATACATTACTAGTGTGAACATTGTAAACCATAGTTCTGTTCATCATTCAGGGTGTACTTTGAGCTATTTGTTACGTGTATCACATAAGAAGATAATCCTGGATTTTGAATGCAAGACTAGGAGTCTACGGATCTAGTCTGACTACTTAGGAGATTTTCTAGCTGGTCTAGGAGTTAGAGATGCTAATAGTTTGACAGGCTGTAAACATACAAGGCTGACTCAGGTCGCTGTTTAATAATGTAGCGTACCTGGAAGGCGTTGCCACCTTGTTACCCTGAGGCGCGTGCTCCACACCTATGCCAGAACAATAGAAGCTGTCTGCTTCATTGACTCCCTTCAGCTTGAGCTCAACTCAACTGGTCAGCTTTGCCTACCTGAGCTCCAGCTTAATGAGATTATTATGTTGATGATGGTAGCCATGAAAGGCAGGTTAATATTGGCACAATTAGATATGGAGGCAGCTCTATAACAACCACACCTAATATCCATTACTTCTTCCATGCCCATTCTACCTTCAGTTCCTCTCTATGCTATTTCTTAATTTGAAGACTGGTTTTATTCATTTGTTGCTAACATGAAATCTCTCTTCATCCATATGTCTGTACGAAACTAAAATAATGTCCAACAATGCATCTGTTTGAAAATTATAAAAAACTCTGTAACAGGGATTTCCTGAGTGTAAAGCTGAATGTATAGTTATTTCATTGATCAAAAGCTGTTGAAAATGTATAAGATATACTCCATATATATGCAGTGTGGGTCCGCCTGCATTGTTGATACGGTCTCACTGGTTCAGTATGTGGCTAAGATTTGAGGGAATGGAGGACGATGGATATAAAATTTCTGTGACTGTCCATTTATTCAGTTTTATCTGAGTGGTAGAGTAATGGAATCAGGGCTGATATTAGGTTAGGACAGATCCGAGACTTCTACATGTAATACTCCTCTCTTTCAAGCAGACCGACCTGCTAGCACATTTTGTCTTTGATGGTAGGGAAGCTGAAGCCCTGCTGTGATAGGAACGTTACCCCGAGGGATTTGGCTTCTCCATTTATACCGGTGGTCTCCCAGTAACGGCTTTACTGTGTTCTCTCAGAAGATGTAGGGCTTCTACACCTTGGTCTCTCTTCACTTGTCTCCACTGAAGGCAGACAATATGCTTTGTGGTCCACAGTCAGTTCAAACATTTCTGACCGCCACTTTGGTCAGCCTGGGTTTGGTTGGCGGGCTCCCCAAACATTGCCTGTATGATAGACTGGATGCCTGTGTGCCCTGTGGCAGCTCTGCTATTGTGGGAACAGCAATTATTAGCATCCTTACATGGTCAACTAGGCTGGTTTTCTTGAAAAGGGAAAATAACAGTTAGGCTATACTATGTATGTGTTCACACGATCTTCTTATTGACTCTACAGCAGTATAATTACTGGAGAAAAAGTTTAAAGCAGAATGTGTAAATTGGTGTAGAGGAGAAATTGTAGATGACGGGCTCTAGTTTCAGCAGTTTGTGTTTCCATTGCTGTCCTCAATCTCTATCATTATTTATCACCAGCTAGTTTGTTCTATATGCTATCCGCTCAACTCTTCATCCTCACTCTGATAAATGCACAACTGTTTTCTCTTGTATGCGTATTAGGGTAGTGGGGGGATTGAATGTGTAACAGGGAGAGCGAAAACGGTCTAATTGAACTGAATAACCTCTCTAATGGAGTCCCACACAAGAGACTAGTTACCCTCTTTTCAGTTTCTCCCTACAACAATATGCGTGAGAATGTAGAAATCTGGCCACTGATTGTACACACCCTCTGCACCGACGACTGGCTTTTAAGTAATTTAGAACTCTTCACGAGAAATTGAAATGTTTCCCCTTCACAAAATAATAGCTTTTAATTTGGCCACTGCCATGTGAGTAATTGTCTCCATGGCAACACTAGAGTCGTGTATTAATTATGGAGGATGAAGCATACAATGGCAGTGTGGCTGGTGTTATCAGACAACATCAACATTCTACCTCTCTATCTCTCTTACTACAACTCCTTCTTTTTGTTCAGCTGGTCACTCATGCCGGCTGTTTCCACATTATTGTTACTACCCCTCATATACCACTACTGTAGAGCTGTCAGATGGATAGATCGTAGTTTGTGGCCCACGCTTCTGCTGGCATGTCACGTATAGATACAATAATCCGTAGTTTAACAGTTTTCCTGTAACGCCTGGTGTTTTGTCACAAGTAAAGTGCAAACCATTGACTTCACAATAAATTATATTATAGAAGCTAATTGATATATGTCTCTCCATAGGGTTATTGTGTTGTGTTCTTGTACCCTTAACCCCCCCTCACCCCTTTACACAATGAAGCAGGGGTAGTAAACAGCTGGTCTGCTCACTAACAAGTTACAGTTGTAGGTTAATTATGCCCGTCTCAGTGTTTGGGGATGAATAATGAATTTGAAATGTTTGAAAACATGTGACAGGCCTGCCGCCCTACGATGTCACACAAAAAGATTTGCCAAGAAAGAAACATGGAATTTACTGTTATTAAATATATAGAAACGTCATATGTTATGCTTGTTACTGGATTTATCAGTCCAAGAAAATATTTAAATTGCAATAAAACTAATACACATCAATTGTTCATTATAACATAACTACAGTATTTGGAAGAACACAGTTGATTTTAAGTGCAATGAATGAAATAATACTACAGTGTATAGGAAGGTTATCACTAAATAAAACATTATATTTGTACACATGTTTAGAAATATGTTTTCGGCTTGCCTTCATCCTCTTGCATTTTATGGTTTTTTACATTCATGCTGACCTGAAAGTATAATTATTTAATATGACAGTCCCTCGACAGAAAACTGATAAAATTGTGTAAAAATTAGATTAAGAATTTTTTATTTAACACAGTATTGTTTGTTGCCAAATTTGTTTATTTCCCTCAATTTGACTTGGTTTGGAGCTAAATCTCCCCCCTCAATGTTCAATTGGGAATGACCACTGACTAGTAATGTAGAAGGCAGTGTTAGTTTGAACAGCAGCCTCTGCTATAGTTAGCTCAGACTGACGTCACTGAAGGGTGTGTGCCTGCGTCAGCATTAAATATCATCTGACAAGCCACCCATATAGGCAGTGATTATACCAGCCAACTCCACTACTGTAAACTGTATATTCTGCTGAAATACATATGTACACATGCAATACATTTTTACATGTGGACAAATGCTTCAACGATGAATCCATGTCATTAGATCCCTTGGTGGTACATCAGTTTTGTAGGATACAGCTTTCTACGATGTTCAATAACAAGACTGTAGGGTCTCTGAAAGAGAAAACAAAAGGCTTTGAGATGTGGTGTGATAGGCAGCCATAAATTCTGTGTCTAGTAAAATGTGAGTTATGATTTGTTGAGGCGGAGATATGGGTTGATAAGAGATTTAACTTGAGTCTCTTGCTGTTTTTGCTGAAGGTGATTGTTTGTTTGAGTCCATACAGGATCATTGCCACTGGTTCAGGCAGCACGGTTACATGCCCAGCTCCTAAGAGCAGACTTGTTAAGAATTTTCTCTTCACGTTTTGTGCTGATCTCTGATGACGGAGACTGGCTGATCAAACCGTGGTGTATCCATGGAGGGCTTGATACACAGGCTGTAACTGTTTGCTCTCTACTCATCTTCAATCACTTGAATTCTAACAGAGACACAGCCATCCACATGCTGACATCCACCTCAGACAAAACATTCCTACTGCACCAGTCCTTGCTTACTCCCAATAAAACAAATCACACTCCAAAAATCAAATGGGTTTATAGGCAGGGGTCTGTAGTCTTGTGTTTTTAACAGTTCAGGATGTGAAAATATATACATATCCTAAAGTGCCACTGGTCAGTTTCATATAATACACAAGGACTTTTTTATGGTTGCACTACCTGTGTATTATATACATATTTACTTTATGTAGTAAAAGATATGAAAATACATGTACATGTACTTTAAAGTGCCAAACAATGAATTTTAGAGAATGATCAATTTGACAAAAGTACGAGCAGACATAATGACAGAAATTAGTTTAAGATAAATTTTTAAAAACTGACCCAAGATTGTTTATTCAGAGAAAAATTATTTTGTTTATTGTCTATATATTTCTAAAGATTAAGACACCTGCAAAGGTATCGTAGTACATATATAAATTTATAAATGTACATGTGGATACTCATATTTTGTATTGTTGAGAAGGAAAATCTGTTTACCCCCATGACCAAAGAGATGTAAACCCATGTCTCTGGCTCTAACCACCTGAAATACATACCTATATGATTATAAAGTGTCCATATATCTTGAATTTCATTAATAACATAGGTGGAGACAAGAACATTTTTGCAAAAAAATATAATGTTATTATCATGTACATGTATGTATATATATATGTCAGAGTATTACAAAATGCAGATTTCTTGAGCTGTTATAACATACATTACTCCATATATACTACCATTGTTTTTATTAGATTGAATAGTCATAATAAGGTGACCATGTCACCAATGATATGTATAGTAAAAGATTATATTTGAATGATGATTGGTTGTTTAGTGTTAAGTGCGAACGATTCTCTTAGGACCAATTACATGGTGCCCTGCTAAACTTGCTGTTCTAGTGGAATCTTCTCAGATAGCATTAGCTTTATTGATTTTCCATTTTCTGATTTAATTCCATAATATTGGAGAAACAAGCTGAGCAATGCCCCTGTGACAATTTCCCCTACTCCAGGTTAAGGTTATATGACCCCAGGGAGGGGCCTTCTCAGTTACCACTTCTTTATCATCTGTGGATAACTACTTTATTAGAAACTTATAATTCTTGTTTTCATATTAAACAATTGTTCCTCATTCACACCTGACATGCTTTCCTTCTGTTATTACTGTAGGTGTACATTTTTATGCTGCATATCAGAATAAATTTATTTTACCCATGGGTCAATTTGTAACGAGTTTGATTAGCATTTAAGAAGGAATATATGAACAAAATAAAAAGACTGACAAAAGTTTAGGGACTACATGTAGATTTTTAAATCGGATATTTATTCTGTTGTTCAAGGATTGGTAGAATGTATTTTGGGACAACAGTTTAAGCTTAGGGTTCTAATTGAATGATTAAACCATAGAACTTTTTATTAAAGACTGTGAAAATAATGACCAGCTAAAAGTTTAACTCATGTGTATATAACAAATATGTAATAATCAAAAACATTTCATAGATATATAAAAAAAAATGTTAATGTTGTCACATCAGTATTCTGCTAAAATGGACACTCTTTTCGTAGTGTTTTTAAAGCTAATGATCTCTGAGTGTAATATTTTGTTTGCATTAGAGCTAAAAGAAATATTTACATTTACTTGTGAATACTAAATTATTGAATAATGGAATAGTAAAATAAACATCTGGCTATGTGTTACAATGTTATGTCCCTCTTGTGTCTGTTTATTATTTCACTGAGGCTGCTTGGTTATCCAGTGTCAGGATTAGTGTTGTATTGTACTGGTTCTAACATTAACCAGATGTTGTGTGTTATAATTGTCCCTTCTGACTTTCATAAAGGGAGCTGTTGGCTCATGCAACTGTTCACTACATAGCCTCTATACCTCAGTGGGTCACCTGTAATTAGTAGTCTTTGAACTCCTATTAAACATAGGTAATCTGTTAAAAGTAGTAAGAAGATTCCCAGCAGATGGTGCCCTTTTAGCATTACAACATGTTGGCTTATTTTCATTGGTAACCGAACAGGTGTGAGGTGGGGAGAAAGGGTGGGAAGTTTTTTGTTTTCTCTTAATGTTGAAAAGGTGCTAGTGATCAGAAACACCAAAAAGACAAAAACACCAAAAATATTCAATGCTTTAGTCTATCAAATGTTCCAAATGTACCACTTCCTCGTCATACATAAACTATTTGCGTACTATGTCTTACTTTCTCTGCCTATGTTATTTGTTGTTTATATATTTTTCTCTGTACTTTCACTATGAGATATCCTGTGTTGGTAATTACAACTTTATGTTTTAAGCTTTTTCTTTCAGTAAGATTGATATTAAGTCTGATCAATTATGAAAAGTTATAAAGAAGTACTTCATTTTACTTAGTATATAATTTACTTAGGTCTTTTTTGTATTTCATTTTTCTGAATTATTTTTCTTTATTCTCAAATTTCATAACTTGTTTTTTGTTGTCTTAAGTTGTTGTACTCTTTGTTTTATTTCAGTGCTTTCTCTCCTGTCCTTTTCAGCCATGTCAGTGTGAAAATTGACAGTTGTTTATCCTGTCAGTGTGTTTTCACCTGTTCGCTCGGTCATCGTCCATGTTGTTGTCAGTACAGGTATACAGTTTTACTTTGGGAATGTTTTTCCTGAACACCCTAACATAGCCTTACTGACCAACCTTGCTAATCGGCCTTGATCATTCTCCTAGCATGTTTTGTTTCTAACTTGTTTCCTGATTTTTCAGATCTTGGTTTCTGGGCTGAATAATGCCTCCATATACAGTAATTAAATACTAAAATTTGTTTGCTATTTTATCATTGAAAGTGGGTTATAACCCTAACAAGTTACATATATCATCTGCATGATGTGCTTGGTGATCGCTGACAGTATAAGCCTAAGCATTTGACCTGTTCATCAGACTAACCAAAAGAGATGTTACATTTATAATAACCTACCACTAACACATTAATTAGTGCATGAGGGATGATTACTTACTTACATTTTATCTCCCATATTTATTCACCTACATAATTATCATATTCTAACTCATATTTGTAGCGGAATTATTGAATCAGTTCAATATCAAAATGAAAGTTATTGTCACTCTTGAGTATGATATAGTTAACCAATAACTCCACAACTCAGCATAAATATGGGATTCAAAACTGTTAGAGCATATAGAACATGAAACAATTCATTGGTTAAAAATTATTCTTGATCATTGTGCTTGCTTGATATATTTAAAAAATAACTTATAAATATAATTTTAATATGTTTATCAGTTATCATGTTTTTAAGTTTTAACCATTCTACATAGGGATCGTAATAATTCCTGTGTTGAACGCCCCGATATAATTTGTGAGGCTTTATCCATATCCTGCTTGAGACTGACTAAGGGAGATCACCGCGTGTGTTGTTCGTGTCAGAGCTCGGTTGACATGCCCCCAGAGCGGCACAACCCTTAATTAACCCTGCCGAGCTAAAGCAGGCCAGCCAATCATGCATGAGTTGGCAAGCTGTCGAAAACTCTAAGCGAAAGCCTTGCGACTGGGCTCTAGAGATCCCCTTACTGTTACAGCTGACAGGGCATGAACGCTCTCTTATTAAAGACTCGTATTTCTAACCAGTTAGAAACATGGACTAGACCCAAAATCTACTATTTGCCTTTGTCTTTCATCCAATTTTGTGTTAAGTCACAATGGCCCAAAAAAACTGTACATCGTTTAAAATTGAATCCTTCCTAGAAACGTCTCAGATTTCTTCCCATGATTCAACTTCTGTGATTCAATATTGCTGTCGTTGAAAATAGGTAGCTATGATCTTGGGCTTCCCCTCATTCAGCAGATGTAGGTACTGAATTACTGATGTGCTTTGTTTTCTTGCAATGCCTGTTTTATACAGAGTTCATATTGTACTATAACAGTACTTTTTGAAGACAGGGACTCTGTGCTGTTCTTCCATTATTTATCATTTTATGAATAAGCTAAGGGTTGTTTGCATAGAATATCTTAGAATATCAAAATTTCTTATATTACTATAAATGTACTAATATTAACAATTTAAAACAATGATATATTAATCAACCCTCCATTATTCACAGTGTCTAATACTTTTGCCATGGGAATCTTGTCACAAAGTCCGGTCTTCCAGTGAGGTTAGGACATTTTTTAGAACAGATCTGGGGGTGGGGTGCCATGCCCAGGCTCCACGGCTAACCCGTCAGAATACTAATATCATTTAAGTTAACGTCAATATATGACTGGCTGTCATCATACATGTATTTATAAGTGAAATACCTTTACGTAAAACCTTAAACCCAAGTCAAGCAAACAAATTTTACCTGTGATAGATCTGGTCAATTGTAAGTTTCCTGTAAGCAAATCCTAGTATTTTTGTTTGAATTAGTAACATAACTCCATCTAGATTGCCATCTTAAAAAAACTAAAATTTCATCTGCATAACTCATTAATTCATTTACCTCAACCCTGATTAACAGCATGTTTCTAACAATAAATACATTTAATCTTCCTATAAATTTAATTAAATTTTATTTATTTGAAGTAAATTAAAAGTTTTGATTATTTTAGAATCTAAAATATTTATGTGTATGATTTTGGAAATTTGAAACAAAGGTCTACAATGATAAGCATTTATATATTTATTGTGTATCCCTATATGGGCAAAAATACACAGAAACAATAAATATGTCTATGGGCCGTCAAAAGATTAATATTGATCTAGAATTTCATGTGAAAATTATGTGATGTGTGGTTGAATACTTTAATGTCAATTTTATATCTCAGAAAGAGGTGGTTTTGTCAAAGTAAAGACCCAGGGTCCTGATGAGAAGTCAAGTCTGGGCAGGTAAGAGCATGATGGACTGTTCAATGACTCCATCTATCAAACATATCCCCAATAGATGTCCTTGTATGTTCAATGTGTTTCTCCTATTCAACAGGAGGCATAGCCATAACTAGGGTGTCCTTGAGGAAACTATTCGTCTCCATAATCTTGTCTATTCTATGATGGATTAATTCTCTCCTTACAGAGATAACTGTGTTTTTTTAAGGGTGTTTAGAATTTCATTTCTTCTGTTGTGATTAACTAATGTCTGTAGCAACATTGGTTTGTGTCCTATAAAGGCTGATTTAATAATGTACATTGATTCTCTCATGATATCACCATACTGTTCTGGTGGCCACTTCACAAGATGTTTATAGACGGTTATTTGCTTTGGTATTTATTAGATGGTTTGATTAATGGCCGATTAGAATCCTTCTTACACTTGCCCATGGAATTTAGTTCCGTATTATTAAGCAGCTGGCAGTTAGCAGTGTTAAGAACCAAGCAGCGTGAGTAAAAACAAAGTATCCCAAATGACTTCAAGTGAATAGGAAGCAGAAAAAAACTATCTTAGTTGTAGAAGGATCAATAGGTTAATGTTCAGACATATATCTTAACAGACATTGGGATGTGTCTCCTACATTTTTTTTTAATGGCTGCATACCAGAAAAAAAACCAAATGTTTATTTTGTTCATGTTTTGCTGTTAATCCTCTTTTTGAAAAGAGCTAACACCTATATTTCCTGGATTCAATTAGGACATAATTTTTCACTTGATAATTTTCTAAATTTTGTTGAGTACTCTTGAATGAACTATGGCCAGGTCTTGAAGCTTCAAATCTCTGGGGATATTACTGGTAGACAATGTTGAATCAGAAGGCGGGGAGCGTGGAATGGAGTATGTTAAGCTATGGTTATACTGCTGGTTTCTGACCAGAGATTGAAAAGAGCCTGTCACTTGTGACGAGTGCGCACCACCAAGTCTCCAAGAGTTAATTCAAGGAATGTGCTCTATGGAAACAACACTGAGTCACCTGCTATAAACTAGACTGTGGCCTTAGTGTGCTACTAATTGCTAATTGCGCTCTTACCTTTTTTTTTTAACTTAATAAAGGAACTAAAAAGTCAAGTCGACTTGTACTCGCATACAATTAGTTTGCTTTTGTATTGACACTTGTGTGGCTATTTGAGGTTGAGTAAAAATTGTATTATCACAGGCAGAAATTGTTTCTCAAAATGAGTAGTTAGTTTGACATCCGTTTCAAGGCTGATCTGGTTAAATGAGACAGTTTGTGTTATTTAGATTAAGAGGTGTTGTTTGAGTAAATGAGTGTCGCCGCCCGCGAGTAAAGTCTATGGACAAGTCTCTGGTGTCAGTACACAGCTGACCCATCAGGCCCCAGTGTACAATTAGTCTTAACACTAATTACATTGACTTAGGCGCTTTGTGTGTGTGAACTGAACAGAGAGGGGGGACCAGATCCAGTCCTTCTAAGCACTTGTCAGTTTGGATATAACTCTGATATTTATTCTGTGAATCAACATCCCTGGTCAAAAGTGTCTCCCTCACACACACACAAACAGACAGTTTCTCTGGTTGCTTATGATCCTACACTATAAACTGTCAAAATGGCCCGATTCAAGGCCTCCAAAGATGGTCTTTTATAATATATCTCATTAGTGTAATACAAGTTAAAATTGACATCTATTTCAAATCAATGATTCACATTCACAAAGTTGGACCCCAGTAATTACTTTCAAAATATACACTGGGGTCCAACTTAGTAAGTTCAGTTCATAAAAATTAACTAAATAATAACTGGCAGGCAAACAACTTGCAAGAATTTTTGTAAATAATAAACACAAAGAATTCTTAATAACTAAAAAGATTTTAGAGAACGTCAATTATTTTTTTTTATATATTTAAGGGTTCTTCTTTGTAATTTTTTTTTTTTTTTTTCATTGATGAGTTAAATAATTTTTGGGTGCATTTTGGTTGTATTTTGCCCCTAAAACCCCATTATTTCATGCCATGTTTAGCAAAAAAATGTTGATGGGAATAGTTAATGTAAGAAGAGAAATCACATGAAATCTGAATAAAGGCTCCCCTGTGTGTTCACCATGGCTGTTTGATAGAGCTGTGAATATTACACTTGATATGGCTTGTTCTAATTTAGACCTCCTCCTCTTCCATAACTTGTCTGCAGGGAGTCACAAGGAGAGAGATATGGAGTAAGAGTTGAACCCTATCTCCTACCTTGTCCTCATCATCAACACTAACAAACCTAATATTTCTAGAGTGTTGGAGGTAGGTGCTGAAGGGGAGTGTATTGGGGTGTTGTTGAGCTATGTCAGATGTCATGGCTTCTGTCGTCCTGAGAATTGTCTCTGGTGTATGAGAGATGTTCTGATTTCTATCATACAGATCAATAGGGGCATACTTTCAATCATTTTACCGGCGGTGCAGGCCTTTAACTCAGATCAACTGCACAAATCAAATTAGTTGTACAAGTGCCAGAGAAAGTGTCATCAAATGCTGGGTTTAGTTTTCGGCTAGCCATTGGCACCCCCTACAGCTGTCAGGGGACATAAAGGAACTGGGTAATGGTGAGCACTTGCTCCTGAGCACACATAGCCCCAGTTCCGCCACAAGCTTTATTCTCAGAATTTTGCAATTTTTCTAAGGTTGACTTTGCCAAGTGTGTGTGTTTACCCTGCCTCTCTGAAGCAGCCAGTGACTTTGAGGTTGGACTCATTTCCTCTATTCTGATTGGCCGGGTCATGCACAGTCCTGTCTTATACTGACAGTCTGTCGACACTTCACCTACTCTTCCCAGAATGCCGCTAGAGATACTCTTTTCACTTCAAACAACAAAACATCAAAGCCAGTAGAAATTAGCTCCCTGCGTTTTGACTTTAAAATCAAATTGTTCATCACTGTTCCAAGGACATGAATCACCAGCTTCATATTAGCAATTCAAAAAATCATGTCACAGAGTTGAGATTTTTTTTCTTTCAGATTCTTTCATGTCATTTTATGACGTTAGTACTAAATGAGTAACCTTTTTAAGTTTTACTAAAACTTACTTGGATTTGCCACAATTAACAACTCTACATCTGAGGTTTCTTGCTACCAAACTACTAGACAACACTTTTATCTTCAGCTGTGTCTTAAAGAAATATAATATGATACAAATAAATTGTAGATAGTTCATGGGTTTCAAAAGAAGCACTATAACGTTTCAATTGCATAGCAAATGTCTGCATTGCATGGTCTGGCGGGTTTTCAAAAATATATCAGTGATCTGTTTAAACAAGCCATGACATTTGCCAAGCATTAGATCCAGAGAAAGAAACATTCATTATAATTTTTTGAAGTAGCAAAGAGCCTGGCTGATTGTCCTGTAATAAAAGAGACTGTAAAAGCTGGCTGGTTGGGTTTCTGAGTAAAACGGTTGTGTATACAGGTTGGCAGGTCTGTAGCAATCTCCATGTAGAGTCATCTCTCATCTATAATATAGTGCGATGTGAGGGGGGGCGGCAGACTAACAAATACACCATATAGCTCCACTAAATAAATGCTGCAGATCTGTATAGCTGTGTCAACACTAGGAACTGGTGTATAATGAGGGTAAACAATGAACAGGATGACTGACTTTATGGACACACTCTTTGGAAATGTAACTCTTTTGTCCTTTTGTCAGGGTTTATGCTTTCCAGAGCTCAAACGTAAAAATGCAATGCAGAATTTCCTCCAGTATATCAGAAGGTCTTTTATTTTCATTTGGGATGCAGTTTTACTTTCTGTTATACAGTTAAGTTAGCCATTTGAGTGCTTAATTTGGCAGTCTCCACTGTAGACATAATTCAGATTTCATTATACCAAGATCATCTGTAACTTGGTGAGAAGGGTGGCAGCGCTGATAGCTCAGTTACAGCTTTGTTCATAACTCATTCACACAATACATATAACCTGTATTATACATTTTCCCACTACTTGGATATCTACAGTACTTAATAAAATTAAATATGCGTTATTAATAGTTAACCATAGAACCCCTGCTAGGCTCTGTCCAGATGGGCCGAAAGGAAATGAAAATACAATATCTGCTTGGATTAATGACATGCTTATAACGGATATCAAACCATAAATCATCTATGGTCTCAATGAGCACTATCTGTCAATATTTTAAATGTTACTAATTTCAGTTCTTCTCTTTCCCTCATCTTGTATAACATGTTTAATTTAATAGAATTTGTTCTTTGACTAACACTTCAGTTGTTTTCAGACATATATAAGTGATGATTAAGGGAAGTAACTCCTGACACTCTTGTGCTACACAAAGAAAATGGAAATCTAGATTTTTTAATTAATATTATTTGTAATCAACATTGAAAGAAAAATCTGACTTCTTAACTTTATTATTTCTTCCAAATATCCCTGTAGGATGTCGATTTTGTCATTTTATTCAATGTTCAATTTATACAAGGCCTTATGTAATTTTGCCTGGAATCCCTTGAGGCAGTGTGGAAAGCTGGGTGTTCAACTCCAGCTTAGTGGGCTATTAGAGTAGACTGAATCTGGTTAGACAGGAGTTAGCTAGGCATATTCTAGGCTTATCTTCTTTAATTACCCCTGTAGCTTCAATCTACCTGCAATCAAAGACTGCTACCTTTTACATGTTAACTGCTTGTTATACCTGAATTCTTACAACTGTTGTTACGCTAGACTACAGAAGTGTGTATGGTAATAAATTATTACAAAACTCATACTTATAACTTAAAGGATTTGGTTGGAGACAAAAGTTGAAGTTGATGATTTTGTTGTTTATGTTTTGATATTGCCATGTACATGTATCCTATAGTATACATGTAAGCACTATGATTTGCCTTGATGTATGTACAGCCATTGAATCAGTGATAGCCAGTCTTATGTTGTGCAGACATTAGCCGTTAAGTGTTTTACAACCCAACTGGAAGTATTTTTTCCACTATTTGTATGTAAATGCTACAAAGAGCCTTTTACAGTAATGCAACACTGGTACAGTACATCTGTATAATGGCAGAAAGAATATTAGGCCTATTGTGCTGTATCGTAGGTCGGCCCCCCCTCCTTCATAACCCCTTAATTACAAGCTTATCAGAGTTGATCTTCCAGAGCCTCCTAATATTATTAAGGCAATGATGGATGGTTTGTGAAATGCTATCTAAACAAGCAAAACTGGCCAGACCCTCCCAGCTCAGAACAACTATGGCTGGCAAGTGGTTTCCTCATACAGATTTAACTAATCTTACTCCGTTTTTATGTTCACCTTTCGCCCTTGCCATATTATATTAATCCCACTTCGGATTGCTGTAACTCGACTGTGAACAGCGAGCTCTTAGCAATCTTTATTTGTGCATTAGTCATTTACTGATTGTTTGATCTGAATTCCATTAATTATCATTTAAAGAATTTGCTGGTATTGCTGGGTAAAAACAAGATTTTTCTTTTAAGTTTTGTGAACATGATAGCAGAATGAAAATGTATATTTTTTATTATTCATTCACAGCTAGCTAATTATCAACTTGCCAGATTGAATTTCTATTTTCTGTAGGATTTATCACACTCTCCTTAGTGTGCATTTGGAAAATAACATACAGTTTACTTCAACTTGTTTAAAAAAAATTTTAAACATTTTCTTAAGAATATCTATATTTTATTTGTCTTGTACTACATTGTATGTAAAGCTGGCCATTGTAGGTTCTAGATTGTGTTCCAAATAATAGATGTAGTTATTTGTTGTACGAGGCTGAGAACCTTCCGTCTGGAGCATTGTTATAATTGGCCTGTGTTTACCCAGTATGACCAGCCCTGCATGGAGCACTAACAAACTAAACCCTACCCTATGTTTACCAGACTCTATACAGGAAATCCCACAACATGTACTAAAATATTTATGATACTCAAACTTAGATATGATGGCATTGAAAAGAAGAGAAAATACTGACTGTAGGAGACTGGGGCACTAGTTAGACATGGTGGGAGACTAATTTCCATTTGTGCACGCGCAGTCGACAATAATACCTCAGAAAAACAAGGGACTAGGGTATCCTGGATCACTCACTTCCTTTACGACAACATGCAGGGTAAACATTGCCAGCAACTAACTAGTTTTGTTTTAGAAATGGCAGCTAAAAGCAAGCATTAAACTTTTTTGTTTCATACAAGTGAAGTTGTATTTGTTCAGTGTTCTACAAAATATCCTAAACCATTTGTCCAACTGGAGACACTGTCACAAAAAGATGTTCAGATTGTAGACTGGGAAAGGCTTGCTGGCCCTGGCGTAATTAAGACCCTTTCGTTGCTAGCTATTCAACGGCCCTTCAGAGCTGATGCTCCTTGAGCTAGGTGAAACCCAGCAAGTAATGAGGCAGGCTGGCAACACTATTGTTTCAGTCTGTTTTCACAAGGGATAGTGGTCTTTGTGTGGCGTTACCTGAATAGTCCGCCCTGACTAACTGCTATTTGGCCTGCACTTTGCATATGCCTATTATGCCATTTCAGCCATTAAAGCCACAGTGCTGAAAGGGAAACGGAAGTCGGGAGTTCTCTGTGAATTTATTCCCCATGTGAAAGGGACATCATTGCCGCTATATAACCTTTGAGTGTTCTGAACTGGAGGTTGAAGCAATTTGAAAGAGCTGTACATATTGCCCACCAGAGTCCCACTCTATTTATAGAGGGCCAACAACCTGTCTAGGTGGGAAGATAGCAATTAACTTCAATAAATAGACTAGCCCTATGACATACTCCATCAATTTTACATTCTTATTGTTTTGTTTTGTTTTTTTGTTTTTTTTTTATTTTTGCCACGTAATGATTCAGTCTGAGGTCTTTGTGGAAGATAATAAAAATGTTTCAAAAATATTTTTGTAATATTGTTACTTCTGCTTTTTCAATTCAAAATGTACATCCACATATAAAATTCCCTGGAACCATATTAGGCTGAAGAAAAAACACTTTCAAATTCCAGTTGCTTCTCTTTACTGTGATGAATTTCAGCTACTCGAATCTTGAGATTTGAGGTAATGGGTCATCTGATGTGATAAATCTGTACCAGTAGTTTTAGAATGGTGTCATTTTTCTGTTCGTGTAGAGGTCTTTTCCTCCTGTGCTCCCTCTCAGTGTCCAGTGGGGCGTGATCTAATATGGCCCTGACACTAAGGACCTTGGACGGGGAGCTGGACTAAAAAAGACCATTCCCTCTCCAAGTCGATTAACTGGAAGAGGTTAAATGCAGGTTGTAACACTGTGAAATTGAAACACTGACATATTCGCAATGTCTAATCAAATTTTTTACTCATTCGAATTGAACCAGTGCTGAGGCAAAGTGTTTTCTAATAGGCACACCTTAGGGTTATTTTCCAATTGTTGGTTAGCAGTTATAGTGGCTGTGATGGATGTGAAGGGCAGGGAGAGTCTAATAGTAACATCAATAACTACTATTGATTTGGATACTGTGACACCTTGTGGCGGATAGGGTCAAGAGACTTATACCTGAGAGGGATTGTAATTAACACACAGATTGGAACTAAAACAATTGTTATGAGGATCTGAGTGAACCAGATCAGATCTCTATGTCCTCCAGAGACCACAGTCTATGGCTGAGCAACCAACTAACAGAACACAATGAGAAAATCCATAGTAGGACTTTAGGGCTTGTTAGGCGAGTAATAAAGCAGTGTTGTATCACAGAGACATATGATTAAATAAAGACTGATCAATTTGTTGTAGTATCACCTCGCCGTGATTGATATATGGGCTGCCAGTGTGGTTTGCTTTGAGGGAAGATGTTGATTTTCTCGACAAGAGGTTAATAGGCAGAAAACAGATAGAAGCCGAGTGGATTTGTCAATAACTTGACAGCAGCAACAGTTGTCGAGGCGGTCTCTTGGGGCTTTACCTCCGTGGACTTTTTACACCTCTCAGGAGAAAGCTTTATCTCTGAATGAAATTGGCAGATCAAATTGACCAGCCTTGAACTGTTACAGAACAAGGTGATTGAGAATCAGATGTGGAAGCTAATCCACGGGCTGTATTCTCTCCTCCCAAATCATCAGCTGATTTAACTCTAATTTGCTTGAGGCACCCAGGCCAAATCTGTCTCTTGATTTATACACTCAGGCAGTTTGCTTATTAGATCTTTAGAGAAATCCTTAGTTTAGCTTTAAACCTGCATACAGTTTTTTTTATTTTTTTTATTTTTTTTTAAATGGCAAAATGTCAATGTTGGGAGTAAATTTTTTCATTGTCTCCATAATTGTTTGTGTTAAGTTATTCATAAATTTATCGTCTTTTTGTGTTGAACAATTTTATTATTCATTATTTCATTTTAATCAAAAAATTTATTTTGAAAAATGAAGCTTAATTTATGTTGATTCTAGTTTTGTTCAACTTCATATTGTGACTGTCTTAATGATGTAATTCATTCTGTCATGTGATGTATTATAATATGTGTACAGGAACTGGTGGTAGTGTTGAATACATTTGAGTGGCCCAGTTTCTAGATCTTCAAGTTGCCACACACCAACATGAAACATATAGTGTGTTTGTGTAAGAAAGCAAATTTCTATAAGGGGCTTCTTATGCCCTTTTTTCTGGTCGTAATTTTCTCTCCTCCTGCTGGAGAAGAATTGGCCATGTAGCCCTGTAGCTGTAATTCCCCTGCCTCAAGAGGTGGCTGCCATTGTTTGATGAAAACCTCAAGTATCTTGAAAGATGATAGAAAATTTCTGAAATATGTCAGCTGTTAGCAAGCTTGCGTATTCTTCCTCAGTGTTTCATTGAGCTCACAAAAACAGAGAAACACCATGAAAAGCGAGTTATTTTACCCCCTATGTTGAAATGTCATGTCAAAGCGAAGTTGTCCAAACAAAAGATGGGGGGAGTGTGTCCTCTCCTCAATGGGTTGGTGTATCGATTTGTGGAGTAAGTAAGCAGGAAAATGTCTCCCCCCACCGACAGTAAAATCTATAAATCTATGAGCCTTATTAAAAGACACACACTAGGACAGACTGAAGACTGTCCTGATCATTGTCCGTGTCCTGGGAATCATTCAGCTGAGGCTTTGCGCAAGAACCAGAAAGAAGAGCCGTCCAGCTTCATGCAAACATCTTGCTGTCTTGTCTTTCATTATTTGTACAATACATCAAGTCGTCTCGGTGGCACAGAATGCCATAGACTTGTCCTTTCCAACTCACCTCGTGTCCTCTTCAGATATAGACCTACTTTACTTTTTTATTATTTTAACAAAATATTCATTTCATTATCTTTGTTTAAAATATACATTATATCATCAATTGTGGAGATGGAGGAAGCTTTCTGTTGTCCTGGGGCTCTCAGAGTTAAGGAACAACACAAAGCCAATGGGTTTGTGGTGCCTTTGTATTGCCTCTTATAATCGTCCTTTCGTGTCTTTGTGTGGTGCTTTAAAACACAAACTATCGAATCATCAATGGACATGCCAGTTACAGAATTTAACTTCATCATTTAATTAGGGGGATACCAGTAAATTTTAAATGAAAAGAATATATATTTAAATGATGGTCAGGTCACAGTAAAGCTAAACAACCACTGGATGTGGTGAAAAACACTAATCAATTAGTCAGAATACTTTGGTTCAGTATACAACTATTGTGAGGCACTGTTTATATGATAAATAGTGCCAGGGGAACAATAATGGAAAAAAACATGTGCTGATTTGAGGATAAAATTGAAAGGACATGTGTGGCTTCCATTATATGGAAGGCTCCTTTGTGTGATGGTAGATTAATCCGATTTTACTATGTCAAAGCCAATTCAATAGGAAATTGTGAAATGCCTTGAACAGAGTTTCTACATCTACTGAGTGATATCTCAATCGACATGATTCATATTATCACTTTACTCTTTAAAAGCCTCTCTCCAACAATGGTAGATTTGAAGCTCTCTGCGACTCTCCCCCATTGTCGTATTTGAGTGAAGTTTTCATCCACTTGTCCAGACATGTTCACAGCCATTATGGCCAAGTCGGCAGGAAATGAACAAACATGGCTGCTGAATGGAGGCAGGCTCTCTCTGATAGAGGATGTCTGTAGGATCTAACTGACTAACGTCACACGGCCAATTGTAGAAAAGACGGAAATCAAACCTAACATACACCCCTCATGCAGTGTAGTGTGCAATTTAACTGTACGACATGATCCTCTACTACAGCTATGAGGAAATTCTAGTCAACCTTTAAACAGCCCTTGTTGACTCGGGTTGTTAGACTGAGGGTTGCCATGCCAACACTCTATCTGTCTTACCCTTTTGTGGTTCCCTGTATGTGTGGTGTAGATGTGCATGTACCTGATGACATGAACCCACAATGATGTGCCCCACTATGACCACCTTGATTATGCCCATCTCAAAGTCCCACTTAATCTCTCTCCTCTTCCGGGTTTCTCCACCTTTCTTGCACTCTACCCTTTATTCTCTTGTTTTTTGGGGCGCTACTTGTTTTTCCGCCAAATGAAAACTCATTGTTCGTATTCTTCTTATTAGATGTCATTAGAAGCTGTTGCCTTTTGAGGCCGGGAAAAGCCTCACTTTGAAGTCTGCCTTCTTTATGCTCGACTGGCTCACAAACCTTATCAGACCATCATTTGGCGAAATCGGACATAATAAATTTCCACCTGTACTATTGAAAGTGTTTTTTTCTCTCTCTCTCGGGAGAGTTGTGGCCATGTATTCATGAAGAGTATTGGATGAAGCGGAGGTCAATTGTTGCTATTGAATCATTACTGTGTGGCTGTAGCTCAGTGGCCTTTAAGAGAAGTAAGACTATGAATAGGTCACACTGTTCATAATTTACCTGATTGTATAGGTGAGTGGTTGGAGCACTGGCTAGCCCCAGTCGTTACTGTCACCTGTAAACAGTGGCACAGGTAGATCACCAGTCTCTGGTCTCTCTTAACATCATTTTACCTGTCACTCAGGGCCGACAATCACAGGCTTATCTCACATCATGCTTGGCTTTGACAGGATTGCTGGCTAGTGCTGAGCTCTTTAGGATAACGAACCCCAATCACTCTGTGGAGCATATAATCAGGGAGAATTACTACTCTACTACATCCTTAATCCACTCACTGTGCGCTTAATAAAAATAACCATTTTCTATAATCAGCATAAACAATAGTTACATGTCTCTCATGTTAACAAGTGCACAATTTCAGGAAAAAAAGGAGAAAAAATAATGGTTTAACTTAGGATGTTTTTTAGAAATGAAATTCTTAGAAATAAGGATGTGTTTATACCAAGGGCATGTTTGACTGTTATCTTTCCATAACCTTTTAAAACTGCTAATGTTACACTAACTGCAACACATGTGATTTTTTATTTTTATTTTATTTTTTTAATTCTAAACCAGTTTACCTTATACTTAATTTAGTCAAATAGTATTAAGTATCTGATTGGTTGTTCCAAGCGTCTTTGAGAGCTGAGTCTAATTCCATAAAACCGTTTTATAATTTATTGGAAATGTTTAGTGGCCTTCAAATTAATCAGCTTTCAATTTGGACATGAGCATAATAATGTAAGTGAGCAATAATTAAATGTATAACTGTAAAACATAATTAAGACAGTGGTGAAAATCCCAAATTTAGTGTTCTGACTAAAATCAGAAAATTCTTTGTGGAATCGGTCTGGTGATGAAGAAACAGAGGCAGGTGTTAAGGGCTGAATATCACCAAAATGAGGAGGTAATCTCCAACCACACAGCTTTCTTCCCTTCTCTTCCTTATCCAAAAGGCTGATTCACAGAAACTTTCTCGACTGACAGCTGCAAATGTAAAGTGTTCAGTCCGATAGGGTTACTGGTCTGGTCTAAAAGGAAATGCAGTTAGTGTGTAATCCTGTCTTTGTTCATTCTCTCATCAACCTCATTAGTACTACTGGCTAATCACTGCCATTCACATCAACGTAGCCTCAACTTTTCTCAACTTCAAAACTCTCGCTTATATTTTATACTGAAATAAAAACATTTGGTGAATCTATGACATTTGGTAACAGTTGTGATAAATTTTTTGGATTGATTGAGCACTTAAAGAATCAATACCTGTCCTATGTGTTCGGTGTGTTTTATACATTATTAAAGAAAAAACGGTTTGTGTAAATAAATGTCAGATATTTATATATATCAAGAAAGCAATCACACTGACATCGGGATGTATTTCTATTGAATTGATAATTAATCTTATGTTTTAGATAAACTCCCAGAGACAAGTTTCTAATAAACCTTAATCTCGAGTTGTGTTATGGGTAACCTACAGCCAACTCGAGAGAGAAGGTAATGACCATTAACATGGTGTATAAAGTATTGTTATATACATGTATGTATTTTGAGTATTCTTGGATTAGTTTCCCTTTTTTAGCTGTTATTCTATCATTGATTCATCCTTGCTTATTATTTATTATTCACTCAAAACGATATACTTTTCTTCTGTTTGTAGGTGAGATAGATAAAAATAGTACATTTCAGACAAAATTTGAGCCCCTTTCATGTAAGTTTATTGACACATTTGGTGGATTTTATTCTTGTATTAATACTAACCCTGTATTTAAAGGCCAGCCACTTTAACACTCTTTTTCAATTCCTTCTTGTTCCATCTCTTTTGTGTATGTGCCACGTTGGGTCTGTTTCAACATGTTGTCATCAATAAATGCTGAACTGTTTTACTTGTGTATTGGCCCCAGATTTAAGACTGTTTTAGCATTCACATGTTGTATTAAACCTTTGCTGGTGATAGATTTATATTTCCACCTTGTGAGAGAGCAGTGTTGCTACTGCATCCTGATAAACATATATATAAGCTTACTAGTTCTATTATAGTAATTATGTAACCTTATTCTCTCAAGTTGTCATCTTAATTTATTTTCTATTAATATCTCCTATCTTATTTCTGTGGTAGGGCTATAACACAGTGACCACAGTCTTTGTTTTAAACACTTGCATTCACAGATTATGTCAATTCATTATCCCAGACAGATTTGTCTATATCTGTAATAAAAATATTGTGAAATTAGGAATTCATTACATGATAGGATTTTTTAAAATTTAAACAACAGATCATTTACTTTCTTTTTTTCTTTTTTTAAAATATTTTTAGCTGACCATTTGGTATAAATGTATTTAGACAGACAGATAATATTGCAAAACCCTCAAAATACTTATTTTTAATTTATTCTGGGTATGTCTGGATTTGTCTTGTGATATTTTCCCTTATTAGTGTAATTTTACTTTCTAACTCCTTATTGTTTAGTATTCACTCAACACGATCAACTTTTTCTTCTGTTTCTAGGTGCGGTAGATAAAAATAGTACATTTCAGACAAAATTTGAGACCCCCTCATGTAAGTTTGTGTACAACTTTGGTGGATTTTTATCCTTGTGTTAATACTAACCCTGTACCTATTTGATGTTGTCATCTTAATGTTGTCAGATTCTCCCAAACACTGTGTCAGCAGGAGACCACTCTTTCTATCTTTATAACCATCTTTAAACGTTCTTGTCCACAATTTCATTGGCTGATGATTCTTGTATTTTCATTCTTATCTCGCATGATCATACTACTTTTCTGCATGTGATTTAATAAAAAGAATTGTTTTAACATATAATCTAACTGTCATCTAATTTATAATTTGACCTATTTTCCACATGTATGCATTGTAATAGTACAGATCTACTTACCCGGCTTATTTTGGCGCATGTTATAAAAGTAGATATTGATATACATAGTGAAATTAAAGTCCAGTGCAATTACCAACACTGGGACATTCCACCACTTTGAAACTTGTTGTTCTTTACTGTTTGACATATCAAATAAAAAAAGACATGTCAAAATAGTCTTAAAATCTGTTTATAAAATAAGAAAATGCAATTTGTAGTTAGAAAATACTAAAACAGTATTTTCTTGCACATTAAATTCTTCTTGGGTATGTAGTTTTGATTGAGTCATACGTATAAGCACAGTCTATTGGTTTCTTGTTGATTTACTGGATCAAAGTTTTTAGGTTTTATGTCTAAAAGGGATATTAAAATTAATGTGATATTTGTAAGATTATATTCTCTGTTGTGTCCTATCTGCATGTTTTATTATTGGCTAATCTACTGACTGTCCTCACCTCTTGATTGCATGGTTGTCCCTAGTGTTGTGATCAAAACACTCATATCTTAGCTAATTTTGAACGTATCAATAAATTATCAAAGGAATTTGTTCAGATATATTAAATATCTTCAGTTAACCAAATTTGTGGGTTATACACTTTCCTGCAAAGCTATTTGATAATTTTTTTTATTTTTTATGATCAACCTGGGTAAATAATCTAATTTTGTAAGACTAAGTTTGATATCATGATTGTTGCTGGAAAACTCAAATGTGAAATTGTTGCTGAAAGTCTGAAATTTGAGGACTAATAAGTTCTTGTTGATATCTCATTGTTTCTTACCAGGGTGTCTTTTAAACTAAGGGTTTCAGTATGACATATATATACTTCTGTGTTTATCAGATGTTTGATTGGGTATAATCAAGTCAAGATTATTTTATTTTTAAAAAAAATTAATGTTTATTTTTTCTGTTTGGTTATGAAATTTAAATATTCATACATATTTGTTTTTTAGTACATTTGGAAGACGTTAAAATGGAGTTGTCACACCCTCAGAATTACGGTAAATTGCCTCAATATTCCAAATTTATTCATGCAGACCAATAAGGTTAATTTCCGGGAAAATTCACATCTCTTGCTATCTGTTTCATATCTTGCATGGGAATGAAATTTACAGACTAATAAATTACATATATTATATATGAATCATAAATATCAGTTCCTGCTTAGAATAAAGAATGGATGGTTGGATTTTGTTGTTCTTTATCGGTACAGATTTCAGATTTCATTTTAACACATCTACTTATATATGTTGAATTCTACTGCTGTCAAGCACATTTAGTAAGATGAAATTATGTCAGCCTAGCTTTACAATTTAAATAACAAGCAGAGAGGTTTTAGCGACAAGCATAATCAAACATATCAACCGATTTTGGTGCTTATTATTTTTGTTGCTTTCGTTGCTTATCTTGTTTTGCCTTTTTAGCTTTATTTTGATCATTTGCAACAGTGTTGATGTAATTTTCTTTCTTTAATAATAATAATAGTTTTTTAGGAAATTTTCATAGTTACGATGCTTTGTTTAAATGTGACATGAAGATAGTTATAGTCTTGAGATATTACTCTAACTATTGACACCATGACAGGTGTTACTTTGAGTTGGATTATATACAGGACTTATATCAAAGCCATGTTATCATCCTTAGCACATTGAGATTTATTTAATTTATTTATGTTGATGCTCAGAAAGTCATGAAGAAATATATGCTTTCTGTATAGACAAGATTTCTCCAGTTTAAGGTGTTCTTAGAGATAAATGACCTGGTCTTTTGTGAGGAAAATATGTTAGAAATAGTAGTATTTGTAGCGTTGACTTGATTTATTTCTTATTCTTTCAGCTTGTAAACGAAAAGAACAAGAGTCACAGAGCCCACCCCAGGAAAATCGTCCCCCAAAGAAGCCTCGCCTGGTGTTCACAGATATCCAGCGTCGCACCTTACATGCAATATTCAAGGAGACCAAACGTCCATCCAAAGAAATGCAGGCCACAATAGCCCAGCAGTTAGGCCTGGAAGTGACGACAGTGGCGAATTTCTTCATGAATGCGAGGCGGCGATCATTGGACAAGTGGAGGGATGATGAGGGAAATAGCACAAGAGAAAGTGTCTCAGCCTGCAGCAAAAGTTGAGCAGCTCAATTCAAATTTTCCTTTTTGTAGACTTCATTTCAGACTAAAAGCACACCTCATTATCCCATGAGGTAGAACTTTTTTCTAATCCACTCAGAATGCATGGTTCCCATACAGCTTAAGAGCAGAACTTTATTTCTTTTGGCGTTTTTGCCAACACAAAGCATTCCATTGAAGTTATTGTTTTCTTGTTATGTGCTGTTTTAAATTATTATATCATTCCATCATATAATGTATATTATTATTTTTTCTTAATTTATTGTTTAGCATTCCTATTTGGATTTGTTAAATTACTTTTAAATCATTGGTGAATTAACTTATTATTAATTTATTTTGTGTCTTGTTAACATACATGTTGTTATATAGCCATTGCTCGGCTATATCTAGAAATGGCTGAACTTCAAGTATTTGACACAGTATGCTAATTTATGCAAATTTATTTATTGAATAGATAATATATTTACAAATTGGTGACTGTTCTACTGATTTTATTTTCATTGATTTGACTCTGATCATTATTATTTTACACCTGGAATACGCTTTATTCAGTAGTTTTCTGAGAGGGGTTTTATTTTTACTACGTTATAGTATTATTCACATTTCATCACAAACATTCTTTTTGTTAGTACGCAAGATTTCTTAAGGAAAGTTTATTTCAATTTTATTTTCAAGTCCCAAAACATCATTTTATTTTGTTTGGTAAATCATTGGAGAAATCCTATTGCACACAGTGTTAAAACATGTAAATAAGGAAATGTATGTAAAAAAAATTAAATGTTGCATTTTTTATTACAAATTTTTATAGAATTTCTAAGATCATGACATATCAGCTGCACAGATCATTGTTCACTCCTAAGGGTTTGTTCTTTTTAGATTTATTGTTTGAATTGAATTTTGTGTTCATTGTTTTTGTTCGTCACAGTTTTAGGAGTATTTTTTAACCCTGTGGGCATTAGCTACACCCAGAGACGGACACTCATTAACTCATAAAAACTTTACCAGTGATGTTGTCAAGTTCTGGTTAAATTCCAGATCAGCAGCAGTTATTCATCGGTGTTATTCTACTTAATTAGGTTTGCTGTGTTCTGATGTACTCATCACTTCAATATGTGCTCTATTTATTTATGTATATGTACTGAATTTAATATATATGAATGTGTGTATGTTCGGGCATGGGACGTCTAGTTCCATCTCAACCTACAAACCCAGCCATCATGGACAGTCTACAGAACCAGTATGTTGGGAGTCATTTTACATCTAAGTCAACCTTTGGGAGTAAATGGCATTTTTTAAAGGGATATGTACAACAAAAAACAAAACCATTTGTGCAATATTAGAACTCCATTAAGTCATCCATTAATTGTATATTTTTAAGTGTTTGTGTCATTCCTCATGGTTTTATGTTTATTTTAAAAAGTTTGCTTAGTAAAAAGTCTAATATATAAGAATATTATTAATGTGGTCCTTGCGATGTATTATTGTTGATAGAGAGCAGCTAGTGTGCTATATAAAGATATCCATTTGTCTGATTGGACAGCCCTGTACATACTTGTCATAGTAATTTATATGTTTGTGATGTGTGGATATTTGTATTCTGTATAGATATAGTCAGACTATGGGGACTATAACGGTTTTCAACTGATCATCACTGACAAAAAGCCTTAATCTCCTTGGACTAGATCTGATCCATGTATTTGTAAATAAATGTATATTTGTGGTAGCAGACAGGTATAATAACAAGGGGAGAGTCACTCACTTCTCATATCTGAACACTTATAACTGTTGGGCTGAGACCCATAGTCATAACGAAGGACTGGACTTTACAAATCTCGTAGTGTCTCGCTGTTCACACTGTTCACACCAGGCAGCGTGATTGCCTCTGGCCTGAGAAGGATTTTCTGGGCCAGTCAAACTGATGGGAGTTGCGTCAGCCGGTTTCTATAACCTCTTTCCCAAGTGTCTTGTCTTGTGGACGCAATTTACCAAGGAAAGCAAATTCTAAGGAGGGAAGAAAAACGAAACCTTAAGCGGAGACGTTAGCTGTTCTTCCCATCGGATGTTCACAAAAGCTGGCATTGGAAGAGCTGGTATGAAGTGTGATCTGCTGTGAGAACCAGACCAGCTGATCTGAGGTGAATTTCTAAATGCATATGGTGGAAGACAGGGTTGGGATTTGTATTGTGTGACCAATACTCCAAAGCCTCAGTTCCTCATTAAGATTTCTTTACTGTGTAATATAGTCTTGGAACGGCTGCTGGTACAGGACTAAATTTCCTTGGCTAAACTGTTTCCTGTAGACCATCCAGAAGTTTCAAATCTCCCTCTGATAACCTCTACTCCCTTCCTATTTATTTGACATGCTCACTTGTTTCT